>JAVTVY010017376.1:0-64515 GCA_036873755.1 Hanleya hanleyi | reverse complement strand
TTCAACTCTGATTTTAACACATAACAATTTGAACAGATATACTTTAAATTCGGCAAATATTTTCTTTCGTGCTAAAAATACTTTGTGTGGATTTACTTTTCATTTCATACCTGCTTGAATTTTGGGATTAAAAGTGTCATGGTCATACGGCAGTGTGACGCAGTTCTTTATGTGTCATGGCCATACGGCAGTGTGGCGCAGTTTTTTATGTGTCATGACCATACGGCAGTGTGACGCAGTTCTTTCTCTGTCATGGCCATACGGCAGTGTGACACAGTTCTTTTTGTTTTACGGCAACAGAATGAACGTAGGACCAGGTAAGTGCATATCATATATAGCTATTCACGTATTACACGAGACTGAAGATCGCGTGAAATTTTGTATGTACACCACGACGATGGTTTTCATATGGACTTCAATAATGAAATCTTGATAATTCTGATTGAACGAACATGCACCATATTGGCTTACCGGCAGGTTCAAGAGCTTTGGTCGTTCTGCTTGAAGGTTATTTGCTATTTTTAGGTCCCGCGCCCAAAACGAATATGCCAGGGCCTTTACCCAGATCAATAAGCATTGATACTACCACATGAGTTTTTTCTTTAAAGACACCTCTAAATCGTCCTTTGTTCCCGAGAAAGCAGTCTCCATGGGCGTTATCCAGACAAGTCAAAATTGTGGCTATAGAATAATGACTTAATTGAATGTCACCATCTCTGTCTGATTGCCTTGGAACAGGAAGATGACATTTAACTTTCTGCAATACTCACGCTATCCAGGGATTACATCCGAAACTTGTCCAACTGGCATCTCCTATGTGCACATGTAAAAGCTTTGACCATCATGTTGCATACTAACAGCATAAACAAGCTGAAATAATTGTGAAATTTCTCCTCATATTTGAAATAATTTAGTGGAATATTGTCTATGCCTTTTCGCTGACCCAGTGTGTTTAAATTGATGGATCGACTGTCGCAGAAACGTTAACCTATCAGAAACAACAAACGACACTTTTTGTTATCCCCCTGCTGGTGCATTGTTCAATAATGTGGTGAGAGTATCGCTGTGGGTTACACAAAAGATTCAGTTAACTATCACAAGGATGAATTACCAAGCGGTCCGATAGTGTTAGAAATTGCCAGATTAATCACTGACTATTTTGGGGGCAAGCCCTACCAGGAAATGTCAATACAATTGAAGATGGCAGCTCTGATGACGTCCTTGTGACGTCATATTCTAAATATGCATATTTTCAAATTTTCGATTAAATTTTTCGAAATCTTTTAAGCTATTTCCTCCGGTAAAATACATAATACATCAGGATGTATTCATCTGATATAAACTAAAATTATTTTGAGCATTCTTGTCCGTAAAACGTAAAGCAGTTTAAAGAAAAACAAGGAAAACGTAATTTTTCAGTCTCACATGGACGCCATTATGAATGTACACATGACCTTCTGCTCGTATGAGTATGCAAATAAGCTCAAAATGCCCCAATATCATACAGGCTATAAAGTCACGGAGTTTTTTCTCTTGGAGCCATGTAGCCATATCGTTCAAGGTTTCCATGTGATCAGACACAACCGAAGTGTATCTGATCAGCAGCAGCATCAATATAATTGAGAACTCTCGTGGTCCTTGAAACGTCATTGTCAGTACGCCGGCATCCTTTTCCATCACACGTATAAGTTGCGTCTAATTGTTCTCTGTATATGGTGAGATTCTGCAGGTATCGTTTCGTCTCCGAGGCTTGCCCCCTGTACAATTTTTTTGTATTGTAGCTTGTGACTGTAGTTAAAATGGTGGAGATTGAGGCGCTTGGTCGGCGTCGGGCCTCACAGACTTGTGTTCTGAATAAGAACTTGTATTTCACATATCTTTTCCCGTTCGGGCCCCCAGTTCCTTCCATCTAAACGGTCAAATACTTCATTTTCAATCAGGTGAATTACATCGATACTTTTTGATATTTGAATCGAATACCGCCCAAACCGGCGCTAGGGGCCATGTGGGCATGTCATTCAAGATGTCCACATGAACAGTTACAATAAAAGCGTGACTGAGATACAAATCATCAGTAGGATCATTTTGGTTCTTGTGATGTTTTTTGACATTACGACGGCATCCTTTTCCATCACATTCATATGTTGCGTTTAATTGGCATGTTAGACAATTCGATTGTGTGGCTTCATGTGGGATTACGCTGTTCTTTTGTTCCAACAACATTATATGTTATCGCTTACATTTTACAGAAGAACGGTGTATGACATCTATCCTTACATGTATATGTGATGCACAACGTAAATACGATGCAAAGCTACTATAAATGGTTGAATAGACCATATTTCGGCATTCAACCAATCCATTTACATTATCAATCTCCCACACACCTATTTCAGATATGATGCAGGCAGATTACAGTTTCATGTTATGAATACTTTGTACAAATAATCAATAGAATTATCCTAGTCTCTTCGAAACAGCTATAATTTCTATCTTTTGTTATATTGATGAAATTGATGTTTTCGGGTGAATCACTTGATCTACTGCCCAATGAAACAGCAACTGGTAGCTAAGTGATTCGCCTTATGCCATAGCAACATCGAATACACATTGTTACTAAATACTAACTATTCCAGCTTACAAACCGCAAATAGATCTGTATATCCGACATTGTATTCGATTTCAATTGATGCCGGAAATAGAGATCCCCATATTTTCTTGACCCTTTATATAAGCGACGAAGACACCATCTAATTCGTAAGAATGGAATGTGATAGCCGTGTTTTCGATATAAGGCAAATTGCTCGAATAAACAGATGTCGCTACAGCAGCAACATCGGTGTGGACCAGTTAGGTGGATGGACCGTACCGATAGTGAAATATGATACGACCATATAATTGAACATTGACCATGACATTTGGTCAGCTCATCATCATCATACGTTTGATGGGAGAGGCCATGAGAGTTTCTTTAGTTCTACTGCACGCAAAGGATATCATTATTATTATTTTTTTTCTTTTATAGAATTGCTTGAATTTCTCAAAAACAAAATTTGGCAATGCCATATACCAACAGCGTATATTTTCCCCAATGGGTGCAAATTCTGCACCACTTTTGGCAGACCTGTTCTCGTATGAATACGCCTATATGCAGAAATTGTCAAAAGGTAACCATTCCAAAGCCAACGCATTCAAGAAACGATATAAACGATATATAGACGATCTCCTGATCCATATATTAGCGATGCTGGGAAGGATATTCAACCCCTTCACGGGATTTGAAGAGACCACTGATAGCTGGAAACCACTGGCAACCAAATGGAACATAATATGTGAAGCTATACATTTACTAGAATATGCCGGCTTACTCTCACGTCGTCCTTACGATAAGAGGGACGATTTACGATTTAATTCGGTTTATTGTGTACAATCTGTATATTCTATAAACACTTACATTAATATCAATACGTACTCAAATTATTCACATAACGTAATTTCTGGTTGATTTCCCAAAACAAAGAAACAACCATTCACACAAGAGTTTGTTCATATTCAGAACTATAGCATAAGTTTTGAACATCCATATGAATTTATCAGTAATAATCCATACCAGAATCAAGGCGCGTGTCAAAAGAGATGATTACAATTTCGACATCGTAAACTATCCCTTTCTGGAAAGTAATATTCCAGTGGGACCTGCATATGGCGTATACATATCTCGCTTAGTAGCATTTGCTAGATCCTGTGTTAAATGTGACGATTTTAATCAACCTCACAAAACACTGTTACAGAAACTTATAAAACAGGGCTATTCCACCAAGCGCCTCACTCAAAGTTTCTCAAATTTGGCGATACATATCGCATGCTGATAGCAAAATACGAACGTAGCGTACAAGATCTATGGCGCTACGTTTCGTAACTTGTGTCTAATTCCGCTTAACCCGGGGCTAGGGGCCGTATGAACCCATGTACTTTAAGATCCTCATGGTAATCATATGAACAGTCACAATCAAAGCGTGACTGAGATACATCATTCTTTAGATGACGACTTACAACGAATATTATGGATTAAGAATACTGATCAGCGATACGGATTTGATATTTTTGGAACATCATGATGTCTTGCCGGCATCATTGAAAACTGTTAATCGCTTCTCTCTTGCAGGAAACAAGCCTATGTTTATGTATACTATGATTGTCTTTTTGAATTTGGTGCTAATACTGTTATATGGAATATGGAATAGGTCTTTGGATTATGGACGCGGATATTCTCTAATGGACGACGGCTAAATTATGGATGACGGACTAGACGCTTGTAATTATTGATATTTACCTCATATTTATAAGGATATATACCTATACGTATACACATATATCTAACATTAGGTACAGTACTGATCCCGTTTAACACTCAGACAGAAGCGACTAACAGTTTGTGGCACAACACTTACTGGCCGTCCCGTGGGTTGCGTGCAGGATTTATGTTGCCTAACAAATATCCCATTAAATCCATTTATTATTTCGTCTGTATCAGAAATACAGGTGAACATATTTTATCAGTTCCTTTATAACTTCAAAGAATCGACAGATTTCCGGAAACTACTCAAACTGTTTTTAAAATAAGGTAAAATAAGGTAATGGGAAATACATAAGTGATAAACCGATCCTGTGGTTTTTTATTGGCATCTATGTCGGGTCAGGGTGATGACAAATTATAATCCTACGGGTAATTTCCATTTAAGATAATACTTTAGCCTGTTGTGACATTTAAAACAATGGCAGACAACAATCCATGCCATACCTTTTTTGTAAGGAGCCTTAATCCAGTACGCAACCAGCAGAGGAGATCTAATACATGCATTGACTTACCGAGACCTCCAGCAATTGCAGGCAATTGAGGCTAATAGCGTGCATAATCAACTACTGAGGGGCATGCAGATTTTCCTTTTGTCGGGAAGAAGTCCAAAGAAGAAATGTACGTAATGATCAATGGCATCGTGTCGCTTTCTTACGGATGCACGAATATGCCCGGGCGGAATAATCGCATTTGCAGTATTGCTCTTTTAAAACTAAAAAGTTTTAAGGTAGTATTTACGTTAACGTATCGTAAACTGGGGGTGTATTCAGAGAGAGACATGGAGAACTCAATATGAATGTCTTTCGAAATATTTTAGTCCTGAATTCAGGATGCAGGATAGTCTTCTCAGAAATGCTTAATTAAATGACTAGCTTCGATCTATATTTCTAAATACTTTTTTACAGATGGATACTATTGTTTTGTGAAACATTTAAACCCGAGTGATGTTTTCCCCTATACATTCTTAAAGTCATGTCCGTGTGCATCATAATGACACTATAAAGTTCAGTATTTTTTATCCGTAAGATATTTATTTGTCTCATTTTCCTACCCTGAGGCTACCCTGATCAAGAAAATTATTAAAAGCAGGGTGGATTCGGACATGCCCGACAGAACAGGGTACCACGATGAGTTTTGTTGTCTCGGGAATATTGGTGTCAGCATTTAATGACTTTTAAAATGGCATATTCACCAATCGTTAGTCTACAGGGCGAAAAAAACACTAAAATAGTAATTTGGCATGTCAAGAATTACCACTCTTAATCCTTTCTGTACCTTCTCCGACTGCTTCGTAAAGTTCAATATTTTTCATCCGTAAGATATTTAGTTGTCTCTTTTTCCTACCCTGATCAAGAAAATTGTTAAAAGCAGGGTGGATTCGGACATGCTCAACAGATCCGAGAACAGGGTACCACGACGAGCTTTGTTGTCTCGGGAATATTGGTGTCAGCATTTAGTGACTTTTAAAATGGCATATTCACCAATCGTTAGTGTACAGGGCGAACAAAACCACTAAACTTGTATTTTGGCATGTCAAGAGTTACCACTCTTAGTCCTCCTTTCTGCACCTTCTCCGACTCCTTCCCTTGGCTGGAACTTACAAAAGAGGATCACGTTCCAGGGTCCAGGAAATATAGTATGGAATATTTGCGATGTATTCAAGACAACCGAAACATTTCCGCTATCCAAAAACAGTTCAACTCAATGAGTAACTAATGTGACCCAACCGACAGGAAATAGCAAGCGTCAGATCCTATATTCAATATTCGGCCGTCACGAATTGCCGCTTGATATTCAAATGACCTATTTAATATGACAGTTGGTACCAATTCCAAATGTGTGTGAAATAAAAGTAATAAAAAACACAAGATAGTTTCTTAGAAAAGCGGTCAGCAGTTTTCAATGATTCCGACAAGACTTGATACAGGATAAGCCGGTATAGCAATAATGGTTGTCCCGCAATACAGGTTGTCCGTTCAGGTACCATTTGTCCACTCGATACATATTATTCTTGTACATGTTGTAATACATTATACATTATATTATCCTAAGGGACAACCTTAGGAGACAATATTGTCCTCCATGACGCACTGTCCTTCGTGTCATCAGATAATCTAGATCATGGTATAAAGGGGACAAATTGTCAGAGGTCCAGAGGAAAGAGGCGCTGTAATAAGGAGGAGCGGTGTTCCAGTAAGTTGTGGGTTCGAATCCCATACGCCCCACACTATTTATTATTACGGTGCATTCTCACGTTTTCCATGCTAAATTATTTTACGGATCATTTGTGGGTTAATTGCAGGTGAACAATATACGTTGATAGTATATTTTTGTTACATATACTTTAATTATCCTATTGTTTAGTTCTATTCTTCAAATATATTTGGCGTATCAGTTTCTTCCGATCACAATCAACAGTGTTTTTGTTGAACTGATGTACATCTTTTATATACAACATATTTCGCTCTAAAAAATAATCCACGTAGGCCTGCATAAGATGGAGGCAAACTACCGTAACACAATTCTGATTTTGAAATAGACACTGCACATGTAGATGTTACGCCATTTTGTACTGCAAGCTGGTTGTTAAAGGTTAATCCGAGTGTGTTGAATCCGAATCTGCTTGTTCTCAGACTAATTTTACATAATGAAACATCCGAACTAGTAGCGTTTGGTCACTTGAGCGTTTGGTGTTGATCTCTGCCAGAGTAGGAAGGCTGTGCCTCCCCACCCCCCACCACCCCCACCCCCGCCTCCCGTTATATCATATATTCCTAGGCTGAAAGAAACAACACTTTCTGACAGGAATATTTAGGTTTTAAGAAGGAGATCATTAACGATTACTTTTCTAGTAAACTGGAACCCCCATCCCCCTCTCCGCCGCTCCCCATTTTCATGAATACCGATAGGTTTAACCATTTCGGTTTGGAGGTGAAACTTGATAAGTTAATGTAATAATATTAGCAATGGCGTCACCGTGACACTATTTGATGCTTTGATACAACAGTACAGTGTGGGTAATCTTCGTGTAGAAGGGTATTCTATTCGTTGGCTTTGTCAATAATTACAGTTTAAGAATACAAAATCTGCCAATTGTTTAGCTGGCACAAATTACTAAATGGCTATGTGGAACTGCAGTAAGTGGGCCTGCCAAATCATTTTTTAATGGCAAACCACAAAAACTGTGCTTTATTAACAACAAAGTCCCTGTATCTCCATGGAAAAGTTTATATTCTATGGTCGTAAAGACACTTACATTGGTGGAACTGTGAGGTGCTTATACAGACGTGTTAGCGGTAATAGCAATAGTTCCATTTTAAACTCACATACGAAAATGTTAGCTGTTTCAACAACAATGTGAAGTCTTGTTTGATGGAGAAAACAGCCGAGGCATTTTGCCTGCTAAACAATTGGTAGAATTCTTATTGATAATCTGTTAGATTATTGACAAAGCCAACGATGGGTTTACGCTTCTTCTCGAAGAAGCCATAGCTATTATGAGTGAAACTCCTCACTGAACTGTGGTTTCAAAGCATCAAAAGATCTCGTACATTCACAGTGAACGTCCTCTCATTTGTTTTCAATGGTTAGTTATATGAGCATCTTTTTGGTTGATTTCATTGGTAAAAACATTACTCGCTGTAAAGTATGTCTGACTGACTGATTATCTTTGTATGTTCCGTGTTTATATATACCCATAGAACATGTTGTAAGCTACATAGGTTGAAGCCGTCCATCCTATTCTCTGATACAAATTTCCGCAAACACTGTTGCAGGCCCAGATTTCAACAGACCAGTCACCATGGCCACAATTCTGCTAGTTTTTGCCTGACGGATCTGTGGGTAAGGGAAGGGAAGAAAGACAAAGGAAACATGCGTTCCATTAAAAAAAGAACTATCACCTTTCAGATGCTCCCTATGAACTGGATAACTGATATAGGTAGCCGAACTTGTACATTTTTCTCTCTATCTTTTAGCTGTCGTTTTGAATCACAGTGCTTCTGAAATTATGAATTGAAGAAAATGAATGTACAATGAAATATAAATAAATCATTGAGATAATGGGCGACGAACTACAATTTTATTCATTGTAAAGTACATTTATTGATGATGACCTGAGCATATATGTCGAAATATTGATCTACAAGATGTTTCTCGACAATATTTTGGGAACCATCTTTCTCCGGAATTATGCAAAGTTAATTTTAAAGTTGTTCTTTACATACATTTCTAATCAATGGCTATTATCCTATATCCAAATGAATTTCGAAGTCGTTTTCAAAGGTGTGTATCTCAGTCACGCTTTCAATGTGCCAGTTCCTTTCAACAACATGATATTCAAACGACCCCTAGCCCCAGATCAAGCAGAATAAGACACAATTAAACGCAACATTAAATGGGTGGTGGAAAGCGATGTCGGTGTACTGACAACACGTGACCCCAAAGACAAATTTACTGACTGCATATTTCTAAAAACATCACAAGAACCAAAATTTCCCTGAGCACATTTTTATCCCAGTCACGCTTTTATTGTAACTGTTCATGTGGATATATTGAATGACATGACCACACGGCCTTGGTATCGGTTTGATATTAGATACAAATGTTTCAGAGCGATGATGTAATAGCCCTATCAAGTCATCTGTTGGAAAATGATGAACTAGGTGACCGTCAGATATTTAAAAACGGCCAAAACGAGGTGAGTATTTATTTAAATACGAAGTTACTATTACAAGCGTCTGGCCCGTCATTCATAATTCAGCCGTCGTCCATTAGAGAATATCCGCGTCCATAATCCAAAGACCTATTCCATATAACAGTATTAGCACCAAATTCAAAAAGACAATCACAGTATACATAAACATATGCTTGTTTCCTGGAAGAGAGAAGCGGTCAACAGTTTTCAATGATGCCGGCAAGACATCAAGATGTTCCAAAAACACCAAATTCATATCGCTGATCAGTATTCTCAATCCATAATATTCGTTGTAAAGTCGTCATCTAAAGAATGATGTATCTCAGTCACGCTTTGATTGTGACTGTTCATATGAGTACCGTGAGGATCTTGAAGTACATGGGTTCATACGGCCCCTAGCCCCGGGTTAAGCGGAATTAGACACAATTACAACACATATAAGGGAAGTGGGAAGAGGTGCCGACATACTGACTGCGTCACATGACTTCACAGAATAATCTTCTGGTTAACCTATTCTAAAGCACATACCAGGAATCTAACGATTCGTGATATGTGTTGTATCTCAGGTACGCTTTTATTGTACCTGTTCATGTGGCAACTTGGATGATATGACCACACGGCCCCTAGCACCGGCATAAGCGGTATTAGATACAAATCTAGAGAGCTATGATGGAAATGCTCTGACAACTCGTATACTGGTAATTGGTGAGCTGTTTCGCTGTGACAACTCGTACATTGGATATTGGTGAGCTGTATCATCGTCAGATGTAAATGACGGCAATTAACACAAAAGACTAGTCTGTAAGGCCCGATGTCGACCCAGCATCAACTTCCCACAAATGCCAACATATATCAAAGACCAGAAGGTCTGTACAGGGGGCGGGCCTCGGGGACGAAACGTCCACCAGCAGAATCTCGCCATATACAGGAAAAATTACAACACATATAAGGGAAGTGGGAAGAGGTGCCGACATACTGACTGCGTCACATGACTTCACAGAATAGTCTTCTGGTTAACCTATTCTAAAGCACATACCAAGAATCTAACGATTCGTGATATGTGTTGTATCTCAGGTACGCTTTTATTGTACCTGTTCATGTGGCAACTTGGATGATATGACCACACGGCCCCTAGCACCGGCATAAGCGGTATTAGATACAAATCTAGAACTATGATGGAAATGCTCTGACAACTCGTATACTGGTAATTGGTGAGCTGTTTCGCTGTGACAACTCGTACATTGGAGATTGGTGAGCTGTATCGTCGTCAGATGTAAATGACGGCATTTAACACAAAAGACTAGTCTGTAAGGCCCGATGTCGACCCAGCATCAACTTCCCACAAATGCCAACATATATCAAAGACCAGAAGGTCTGTACAGGGGCGGGCCTCGGGGACGAAACGTCCACCAGCAGAATCTCGCCATATACAGGAAAAAATTACAACACATATAAGGGAAGTGGGAAGAGGTGCCGACATACTGACTGCGTCACATGACTTCACAGAAACGTATCGCCATAGATCTTGCACGCTACGCTCGTATTTTGCTATCAACATGCGATATGTATCGCCAAATTTGAGAAACCTTGAGTGGAGGCGCTTGGTGGTGTAGCCCTGTTTTATAAGTTTCTGCAACAATGTTTTGTGACGTTGATTAAAATCGTCACATTTAACACAGGATCTAGCAAATGCTACTAGGCGTGATATGTATACGCTATATGCAGGTCCCACTGGAATATTACTATCCAGAAAGGGATAGTTTACGATGTCGAAATTGTAATCATCTCTTTTGTCATACAGTCGACGAGAGAAAAGGCCCTCTTCATTTTTATAGAGATATAGGTCTAAATACGATGTGCCTGTAGGGTTATCTGTAGTTTCCTTCAAATCCAGTGAAGGTGGATATATATCCTTCACTGCTTCATTTATATAGCGATTACCCACAGCGTTTGGTGAATGAGAAGGAACGGGCGTTGAATGGGTTGTTTTTTGAAAGCGCCTGCATATAGTCATATTCATAAACGTAGCGCCTGACGCTCGCATGCTAAGATCGCATTTTGCCGTCCGTGTACGATGTTTATCACAGAATTTGAGAAACTTTGAATTAATGCGTTTGGTGGTATAGCCCTGCTTGCCCTGCATCACAGTATGCACATGACCTAGCGAATGCTACTAGGTGACGCATGTATATGCATATGCTTCTGGAATATTATATCCTGTAAATGAGTATCTAACTATGTCAAAAGTGCAATCGTCTCTCTTGTCGCAGAGCCGAGGTTAGATAACAACCTGGTCATCCTCCTCATTGTATAGGTCCAAATATGATGTTCCGCCATGGCTATCAGTGATTTCCTTCAAATCCAGTCAATACAGCTATATACATGTATCCTTCACAGTCTCGCTAATATAGGGATTCTCAACTCCGAGATGATCGTCTGTATGATCTATGGTAAAGGACGAGGAACAGCTTTGGAATGGTTATCTTTTGACAATTCATGCTCATAGGTGTTTGCATACGAGAACAGATATATAAATCTGGCAAAGGTAGTGCATCGAAACGGTAAGCGTTGGCTAATCTGCTTTTCAGCTGTTTGATAGTTGCTTGATAGTTTTCAAGATTGTGAATTTATTGATATCAGTTGTTTGTGTAGCATTTGAAAATTGGTCGATAATCATGAATATGAATGTCAACTTCTTGATTTATTGGACTTGAACGTTTCGTTACAGATGATAGCCAGACTACATAAAAATGCGACGTCTTCTGGCGCATTCGCTATGAATACATGCATGACTTTAACAAGGGTGAGGAATATCCTGAAAACTGTGGATGAACTTAATGCGGAAAAGTTTGCGAAAACACCATTGGACACTGAGAAATGTTTTCAATATAAATCTGGCAAAAATAATTAGTACTTCTCCCAATCATAATGTCTCAAATGTATGTTCAAACCATTTCAAACTCAATTGGATGCTGTTCTTGGATTCGCCTGAATAGATATTTTCTTCGAAGAAAGGAGGGACGAAGATTCGACAGTAATATACGTGCTCATTAACGTACGAGTGTGAGACACTTTATCATTAGGCACACGATTCAAGTTATTCCAATTTTTGGCAATTCGACTTCAAATATCTAGAATTCTTGGTGAGAGAGTTTTAGATTTTCGGACATTCGACATCTAGTTGCGTCCTATTTCGTTTAAGGCAGGATTCCATGTTCATATTAACAGGCAAGAGAATTGTTTTCTCCTACACCTTCATATCAGAATCGACATATGCATATTAGCACTAGATGGAAATTCGAAGTTATGAACACTTTGCTTTCCAGTATGACCGAATGCTGCTGATCTTACGCTCGATCAAATAACTGGAATTTTTTGGAAGAAGACTCTCATTCAATTTTTCATGACGAGATTCACGTGTTGACAATATTTGGAAGCCGTGTATGGGCCATGGTTGGCTAAAAAAACATCGACGATCGTTACCTTTATATCATACATAAACCATCATTTTATTATCTTGAAAATGCAAGGTTTATATTTTAACGGTAACACAAACAATAAAATTCTTTTCAACGTCTATTTGGCGTTGACCGAGGTTAAGCAACGTTGAACTCGGGCAATACTTTGATGGGTGACCGGGTGATGTACTGACTGGGCTGAGCAGTGTTCAGGATAATGGGAACTATGTACACTCCCGTGTTTTGGGACATGTAGGGACGGTCGTGATATTACTGAATTGCTGAAAACCACGTTGAATCCTACTCACTCACTCCGCCACCATTGATGTTGATGTATTCAGAGGCAACATACTTTAAGACTTGTTAATTAACTTGTCCTCCCATCAAAGTGAACGTTGGCACAATGTTACAGAAAATATAATAAAATAAGATCGAAATGACACTTACTAGTGCTGTATTTAGCTTATAATAAGTTCAATCATCGATGATTTGGCAATAAAATGGAAAATGCAAAGCAACGCGTTGTTAACCCCAGTAGTTTAATAGATCTGTATAATTTTAAAATGTCTATGAAGATATGAACGGGCTTTTTGAAGAGTTACTTTGAAAGGAATGCGTTTATTGACACCCATACTATTGATGTTACGGCTTTTTAGCCCGACGTTGATTTGCCATTCTGCTTCAATCAATAACTGATATAATTAAGTATGATGTTATTCTTGGTACTTACTCATGCGTCGGCATTAAATCAATGAGAACCATTATTTAGGAAAAAGAAAATCAATTAAATTAACAGCGAAAAAGAAAACAATTACAGTTTGTTTGCTACATCTTTATGACGTTGACTTTCACAGCGAGGGATCGTTCAATGTATTTTTTATACTTCCACCAAGTTCCTGCATCTGACGTTTGATCGATGTCGGTTGCTGGATAGATTTATTTTGCTTCTTCTAGGAAACAGTCAGTTATAACACGTTGTCGTCATATACATGATGGGCAGTCTGTACCCTAATTTGCTTCAGCTAATCTCTGAACACCAAGTAATTTAGCTATGGTTTTAACAATTTGAAGGAATATTGTCAGTAAAAGCAGTCATTCGTGTCACAGATGCGTTTATGATACAAGCTAGAGAGCGAAAGAATATAAGAATGAGCTTCGTTGACAGGCCATGTTTTCTTACCACAAATAAGATCAATAACTTGCGATGAAATATCATACCGACCATCTAAGCTATCGTCACTAATTAGAACCATCGCTGAGAAAGAAGTTTATATGGCCGTTGTCCTGACATGCCAGACTTGTTGCGCTAGAATAATAAATTAATTGAACGTAAGTATTATGGTTGTCTTGTAACAGGCGAAGTTCACATTTTAACATTCTTCAATACTTCTTTCTTCACGCTGTCCATATATTGCATCAATACTCGTCCAACTGGCGTCTCCACCTCGAGGTACTACATGTACATGTATATGAGTAAATTGTTGTAATGCTTTAGGCAAACAAATTGTAGATTACCAGTGTAAACAGCATGGAATTTAGTGAATTTACCATTTGAATAGCACAACATGAATTTACGCTAACATTTAATCTTGCTGGTGCCTTCTCACCGATCCAGCCTTTCCAAATTGATGGATCGACTATCGCAGAATCTGTTAACGGACTAGAAACAACAAAGGCTCTTCTTGGTATCACCCTGCTGATGCATTGTTCAATAACGTGGTGAGATAGATCGTTGTGGATAACAAAGTGATCCAGTTAACTATCACACAGCTGAATTACAGAGCGACTCAGGGATTGCAAGATTAATCAGTGACAAATCAAACGACATTTTGCTTCGTAACTCCCGTGAAGAAAATACCGCATTCTCATCTTCGAACCAGGGTGTATTTATGATCAACTCCCAGGATCTCTTCACTTGTTTGTTTAACCTTACCTAGCGTAACCAGGTCTGAGAGAGGGACGGATGGGGCATTTCGAAAACGGGTCTATCTGAATATACTCCTTTGCCTAAGTGACTGAATTTACCAACAATATATCGGCAAAACAATCCTTACTAAATTAATGAAATACATACCTGATGTAAAATATTTTTGCGCACATTTATTCATAAAAAGTACGATAACACAAGATATTTCACACACACACACACACACACACACACACACACACACACACACACACAGCACCGCCATTTTGAATGGGACCATGATCTTCTGATTGGTATGCAAATAAGCTATAGATTTTCGGAATGTGAACTCTTAAAAACAAATTTGCCAGGTCGGAAATAAAAAGTGGTGTTGAGAAATGATGCTGACCAGTTCCAAAACCAAAAATAGTCTTGAAGCCAATTCAACAATAAATGACGCTGTTAGTCTATTGAAAATGACCCAACACCATATTTGTTGTTGACTGATAAATGCTAAGACTCTTTCAGCACCAAATAACGAGATTGTTCAACACAAATAAAGGGTGTAGGGAACATACGTTGTAAACTCTTAGTGGACATCATTTATTGGTGTTGTGCTCAACACACTTGTCTAGCTGCGTAATGTAGAAAGATTGGTCTGAGAAGGCTTAATCGCCCCAGGCCTTGTAGCGTTACACGAGTGAGTGAATAGGATTTAACATGGCTCTGAAGAAAATTTTCCAGCGGGTCTACCTGAGAGAAATTCTTGTATAGTGCTGTCTCAATGAAGCAACATGACGTAGGCAAACATGACACTCTGTCAGATTATCCTGACACGGAACAACCAGCCCTTAATCTATCCCCTTAATGCTGTGCTAAGGAGGCAAAAAGTTCCATATTTTAAGGCTTTGGCATTACTCAGCCTGGAATCGATTCCAGGAACTGCCGCTTGCAAGGCGGTTGCTCTAACCACCAGACCATCCATGTGTGGTCCCTGGTAGTGTTAAACATCCCATGGATCCCTGTACATATTTAAGCCATAAAATAATAAGAGGAGAGGATATTTCGAGCGGCGTCGGGTGTTACATACTCTTATTCTGAATAATATTATAACCTGCATTCCCCTAACAATTTCCTACTTCAAAGCGTCGCTTACATTTCATGCTCACAATTGCCATCAAGTTCGCAGAGTTATTATGTATGCATATGTCTAATCTCGATCGAACCAGTTTTATGGACCTTGTGATCGCATAATTCAAGGTACTACACGAACAAGCACACCTAAACCTTGTCTGATAAACAACAATACATTCCAGAATCACTGCTGATCCGTTAGGTGTCCTCGAATACGATGCCGACAGAATATTAGACTGTAAAATCAGTTGGCTTCTTATATCCACTCACCACCATTGATTATCTCTTACACTATACAGAAGAACGGTGAATGTGCATGGGTATCTATCCTTGCCTGCATATGCAAATATATTAAATGTCTAAACAGACAACATTTCAACCAATCCTTTTCTACTTTATGGAATTCTCAAACGCATTTCCGAGTGTTGATGCCAAGCGATTACGGGTTAACATTATCTATACATGATAGAAATAACCCACATGTAAAATATATATCAATTAACATAGTCACCTCTGAATAGATATTCTTTATTAGCCCATCATCACCAGATGGTGGGCTGTTCAAATCGCTTTTCGTCCGTGGTCCGTCGTCCGTCCGTCCGTCAGTCAGTCAGTCCATCCGTCGTCCGTCCGTCCGTAAACAATTCTTGTTATCGCGATTTCTCAGGAACTACTTCATGGATCTTTCTCAAATTTGGTACACAGGATCCGCTTGGGGTCTAGTTGTGCAAGATACCTTTTCTGGTCCGATTCGAAAATCCAATATGGCCACCATGCAGCCATATTGGATTTCCCCATGAAAATTTGTTATCGCGATTTCTCAGGAACTACTGCATGGATCTTTCTCAAATTTGGTACACAGGTTCCCCTTGGGATCTACATGTAGTTGTGCAAGATACCTTTTCTGGTCCGATTCGAAAATCCAATATGGCCACCACGCAGCCATCTTGGATATCCCCATGAAACTTTGTTATCGCCATTTCTCAGGAACTACTGCGTGGATCTTTCTCAAATTTTGTACACAGGTTCCTCTTGGGGTCTAGTTGTGCAAAATCCAATATGGCCACCAGGCGGTCATCTTGGATTTTTCCATGCAACTTTTTTATCGTGATTTCTCAGGAAGTACTACATGTATCTTTCTCAAATTGGGCAAAATACCTTTTTCGGTCCAATTCGAAAATCCAATATGGCCACCAAGCAGCCATCTTGAATTTCCCCATGAAATGTTGTTATCCTGATTTCTCAGGAACTACTTCATGGATCTTTCTCAAATTTGGTGCACAGGTTCCTCTTGGGATCTAGTTGTGTAAGATTCGATTCGAAAATCCAGGTTATGCTTCAAATTAATACGGTATTCCCGAGTTGTGACGTTGCATAACAAGTCGGCGGATCAAACGGTGGGGCATATTCTATATATTGACTTTAGAGAATATCCATATCTTCACCTTCTATATCAAGGAGTTCAAATGATTCCGAATTAAAATGTATTTCTTCAAATTTTAAATCAATTTACTTTAGTCCATGGCGTTGCAAGTGAACTGCCCCACCGTTTCGTCTGCCGACGGGTCGGCTACACGAAGGGACGTCACTCCTGTGACACAACGTCACAGCTCGACAACTGTAGACTACTGCGTGTTTCGATCCGTGGGAGATAATCAGGATTCAAATACTTTCAAAGTTTCAACATTACTACATGGACCGGATCCCTTCAGTATTAATCTGTGTACCATCTTACTATTTTCGAGCATGGTATCTTGAAAGAGATATCTCAAACTAGCCCAGCAAACAAAACAGAATTATCATTCGTTCCTACTTATAAAATCTTAGGTATGTTTCATAGCTCATGCCAAAGTGTCAACGAGATGTGTCTTCGCTTCCAGTACCCAATGATGACATGTGCAACAAAATAGATTAAAAATACTACAAAATGAGAAGAAGGATCCTCCGGACATTCACTTTCACACTAACTTTGCTCATTTCACTTGTACTATAACAACCGACATAAGTACAGTTTCTAGAAATCTTGAAACTCCTGAAACTTATAAAGATAATATCTTGGTGTTTTCCAGTGTCTATTTTTCGCTCAAATTCGAAATTCTGCAAACAAAATTACAAATCAATCGTTTGTTCTTAGTAACAATGGACAAAAAGATCCTCTTGTCATTAGCTTAAAATTATCGCACAATGGTGGGCGCCAAGATCCTTCAGGATCTCTCGTTAATTTATGCGAAACCGTTACAGCTTTCTCATTACCAAGATATCTTTAGAACGACTTACCCTAGGCACACCAAACTTGCCGTGCTCATCCATATGCTTGTGACCCAGAACCCTATTGAATCTGGATCCGATTGGGTGGAAACTTTGGCGGCCATCTTTAATTTATGCAAAACCATGAATCTTGTGTATCTCGGAAACCTTTTAGCTGTTCAATGTGAAACTTAGTATAGATTATCGATACATCAATAAACTTTAAAGGAATGACCAAACCAGTTTCCCTGATCGGGTGAAAGCCTTGGTGGCCATCTTTAATTTATGCAGAATCTTTAATGATGTATTTCTCTGATACCATTGAAGTGTTCTATATGAAACTTGGTATACAGCATCGATGTATCAAGAGACTTGCAATGAATAACCACATCAGTTCTTCTGAGAGGCGGGAAGGATGGCCGGCCATTTTTAATTTATGCAAAATCATTAATGATCTCTGCCTCTGATACCGTTCAAGTGCTCGATGTAAAATTTGGTAAACATCATGGATGCATCAAGAGACTTATGATGAATGACAGAACTGGTTTCTCTGATTGGGCGGAAATCTTGGCGGCCATCTCTAATTTATGCAATATTTTTAGCCCACCATGTTCAAATCAGTTTTCGTTCGTGGTCCGTCGTCCGTCCGTAAACAATTCTTGTTATCGCGATTTCTCAGGAACTACTGCATGGATTTTTCTCAAATTTGGTACACAGGTTCCCCTTGGGGTCTAGTTGTGCAAGATACCTTTCATGGTCCGATTCGAAAATCCAATATGGCCGCCTTGCGGCCATCTTGGATTTCCCCATGAAACCTTGTTATCGTGATTTCTCAGGAACTACTGCATGGATCTTTCTCAAATTTGGTACACAGGTTCCCTTTGGGGTCTAGTTGTGCAAGATACCTTTTCTGGTCTGATTCGAAAATCCAATATGGCCACAAGGCGGCCATCTTGGATTTCCCCATGAAACCTTGTTATCGTGATTTCTCAGGAACTACTGCATGGATCTTTCTCAAATTTGGTACACAGGTTCCCTTTGGGATCTAGTTGTGCAAGATACCTTTTCTGGTCCGATTCGAAAATCCAATATGGCCACCAGGCAGCCATCTTGGATTTCCCCCATGAAACTTTGTTATTGTCATTTCTCAGGAAGTATTGCATGGATCTTTCTCAAATTTGGTACACAGGTTCCCCTTAGGGTCTAGTTGTGCAAGATACCTTTTTCGGTCCGAATCGAAAATCCAATATGGCTACCAGGCGACCATCTTAGATTTCTCCATGAAACTTTGTTATTGTAATTACTCAGTAAGTAGTGCATGGATCTTTCTCAAATTTGGTACACAGGTTCCCCTTGGGGTCTAGTTGTGCAAGATAACTTTTTTGGTTCGATTCGAAAATCCAATATGGCCAACAGGCAGCCATCTTGGATCTCCCCATGAAACTTTGTTATTGTCATATCTCAGAAAGTATAACGTGGATCTTTCTCAAATTCGGTACACAGGTTCCCCTTGGAGTCTAGTTTTGCAAGATACCTTTTGTGGTCCGATTCGAAAATCCAATATGGCCACCAGGCAGCCATCTTGGATTTCCGAAACATTGTTATCGCGATTTCTTAGGAACTACTGCATGGATCTTTCTCAAATTTGGTACACAGGTTCCCCTTGGGGTCTAGTTGTGCAAGATACCTTTCTGGTTCGATTCGAAAATCCAATATGGGGAGAAGGCGGGCATCTTAGATTTCCCCGTGAAACCTTTTTATCGCTATTTCTCAGGAACTACTGCATGGATCTTTCACAAATTTGGTACACAGGTTCCCCTTTTCTGGTCCGATTCGAAAATCCAATATGGCCACCAGGCAGCCATCTTGGATTTCCCATGAAACTTTGTTATGTTCATTTCTCAGGAAGTATTGTATGGATCTTTCTCAAATTTGGTACACAGGTTCCCCTTAGGGTCTAGTTGTGGAAGATACTTTTTTCGGTCCGAATCGAAAATCCAATATGGCCACCAGGCGGCCATCTTAGATTTTCCCATGAAACTTTATCGTGATTTCTCAGGAAGTACTGCATGGATCTTTGTCAAATTTGGTACATAGGTTCCCGTTGGGGTCTAGTTGTGCAAAATACCCTTTTCTGGTCCGATTCGAAAATCCAATATGACCAACAGGCGCCCATCTTGGATTTCCCCTTGAAACATAGTTATCGTGAATCCTCAGGAACTACTTCATGGATCTTTCTGAAATTTTGTACACAGGTCCCGCATGGAGCCTAGTTGTGCAAGATACCTTGTTTGGTCTGATTCGAAAATCCAAGTTACGCTTCAAATTAATGCGGTATTCCCAAGTTGTGACGTTGCATCACACGAGTCGGCGGATGAAACGGTGGGACATATTCTATATAGTGACTATAGAGAATATCCATACCTTCACCTTCCATATCAAGAGGTTCAAATAATTCGGAATTAAAATGTATTTCTTCAAATATTAAATCAGTTTTCTTTAGTTCAGTGAACTGCCCACTGTTTCGTCTGCCGACGGGTCGGCTACATGAAGGGACGTCACTCTTGTGACACAACGTTACAACTCGACAACTGTAGACTACTGCGTGTTTCGATCCAAGGGAGATAATCAGGATTCAGACACTTTCAAAGTTTCAACATTACTGCGCGGATCCCTTCAGGATTAAGTATTGTACCATCTTACTATTTTCGAGCATAGTATGTTAAAAGAGATATCTCAAACTAGCCTTGTAAACGGAACAGAATTCGTTCCTAATTATAAAATCTGAAGTATGTTTCATAGCTCATGCCAAAGGGTCGAAGAGATTTGTCTTCGCTTCCGGTACCCAATGATGACACGTGCAAAAAAAAAATACTACAAAACGAAGACGAAGGATCCTCCGGACATTCACTTTCAGACTAACTTTTCTCTTGTACTATAACAACCGACATAAGTACAGTTTCTAGAAATCTTGCAACTCCTTAAACTTAGAAAGATGATATCTTGTTGTTTTCCAGTGTCCCTTTTTCGATCTTTTTCGCTCAGATTCAAAATGTTGTAAACAAAATTAAAAATCAATCGTTTGTTCTTAGTAACAATGGACAAAAAGATCCTCTTGTCATTAGCTTACAATTATCGGACAATGGTGGGCGCCAAGATCCTTCAGGATCTCTCGTTTTGCATTGATGCGAAGTATGGGCCATACCTTTTATGTACAGCATAATGAACAGCGACTACTAGCGGGACGATCAGGTGATTCGCTATTAATATGACACGGAAGCAGCGAATATTGTTATTGTTCGGTCGTAGATCGCTAGTATAGTATTTCATCGTGCAAACCATAATATATAGATCTGTATAGCCGACTTGGGATTCGATCTCAGTTAATGTAGGAAATAGATTATGACATCTCTTCCCGTCAACAATGACACAATCTAGTTCGAGCGAAAGGCATCTTTTACCCGTTATTTCTATATACAATACAAACGTCTAGTCCGTCATTCAATATTCGGTCGTTGAGTATTAAAATTTTTTCGCATCCTTAATTCATATAACAGTATTAACATCAAATAAACAAAAACACATTCATAGCAAACATAAACATAGGCTGCATTCCGCCGAGAGAGAAGCAGTCAACAGTTTCAAATAATGCTAGCAAGACAACTTGATGTTCCAAAGAATTCAACTCCGTATCGCTGATCAGTATTCCTAATGCCGATGATTTTCGTTATCTTGAGAGTTATGTTTCTCAGTCACGCTTTGATTGTGTCTGTCCAAATGAATACCATGAAGATATTGAAGTACAGGAGTTCATACGACCGCTAACCCCGGGATGAGCGGAATTACACAAGTTATGGAACGTAAGGTCATTGATCTGGCACGCTACGATCGTATTTTGCAATAAGCATGCGATGTGTATCGACTAATTTGACAAATTGAGCGACGCGGTTGGTGATATAGCACTGGTTAATGAGTTTCTGTAATAATTTTTACTGACGTTCATTAAACTCGTCAAACTTTACTCGTGATCTAACAAATGCTACTACGCGAGAGATGTATACTCAAAATGCAGGTCCACTAGTATATTACTGTCCAGAAGGGAATAGTTTACGATGTCGAAATTGTAATGTCTCTTGTCGTAAAGCCGCTTCGTTCTACGGAGACATCGGTCCAAATGTGATGTTTCTTTTGGACAATCTGTTGTTTCCTTCAAATCCAGCGAAGGTGGATATATGATTCATTGCATCGTTTATATAGTTATTTTTATCCACAGCAAGAGCGTTTGGTGAAAGAGAAGGAATTTGATTTCAAATGACCGGATTTGAAAAGCGTCTGCATATAGTCGTATTCATAAAAGAACAGGTACAAGTCAGCCAAAAGGGGTGCACAATTGGTACCCAATGAAATACCTATATTAGAATTTCCACTGACTAGCTTTGCATAATAAAGCAGAGTAAGCACTCCGAAGAATGGCAAGCAATTCATTGTGGCTCAATTTTTCGGTTTATTTCTTCAAACCATCGTCAGGAGTAATTTTACAGAGACCTAACGGTGTATATACAGGTAAGGTTTTGAAATAATCCGTGACGAAAAAACACATATGTTTGTAAAAATGAAGAAATATACCGAAATATTGAGTCACAATGAATTGCTTGTCATTCTTCGGAGTGCTCACCCTGCTTTATTAAAATACCTTTATGCTGTTTATATATTGTCTTGCCAGATTTCACATAGATATTATTACTGAGAAATTCAAGCAATTCAAGAAAATGACACATCCCATGAATGATACCCCCTGTATGTAGTAGAGCTAAAGAATGGCTTATCGCTTCTGGCATTAATATATCGACGATCAGTTTTCTTTAACCGCGATACTGAAGCGGTCAATAAGGTAATTGTAGCATAGAGAGACGATAAATTCCATGTGGATGTACGGTATATATCCTTTCCTTCTGACAGAGTTGAAATTGCAAAAAGTTGAGCGAAACAATTGCCACAAGCTCTTTGTCAGAAAATTATGTACCTAAATTTCAAAATTTCGAAAATAACCGTGAATGCTATAATGCTTTATTTTCAATGAACGAACTTCGTGCTTCTCTCGTGAAAGTAATGCCCTGGTAATATTCATTATCGACTTTTAAAACGTCTACGAGAATCCTCTCTATTCATTTTTAACAGACTTTGGGTGGCAGAAGACTGTCCACCATCATAGCCATTGTTACACCAGTCCCAAAACCTGGCCGTAACCATACAGAATTATCGTCCAATTTCACTGGCTAGCTATTTTTGTAAAACAATGATACGCATGATAAATGATCGCCTTGTTTGGTACCTTGAAAGGGAAGAGAGACTTACTGATATTCAAGCTGGTTTCCGTAAAAACAGAAGTATCATTGATCATTCAGTTGTATTAGATTCCCATGTCAAGAATGCGTTCGCAAAAAATGAACATTTGATTTCTATTTTTTATTTATTATTTAGAAAAAGTCTAGGATACTACTTGGAAATACGGGATGTTAAAAGACCTTCATAGCTTCGGGTTAACAGGCCGTTTATCCATTTTTATCTCCAACTTTTTGAATGATAGACAATTCCAAGTTCGGTTGGGTACAACCATGTCTGTTCATTTCGATCAAGATAAAGGTGTCCCACAATGTAATATTTTGTCTACTACTCTATAAGTATCGAGATCAACAGCTTAGCTGCAGTTTGCAATAAATCAATTGATTGTTAACTGTTTGTGGATGATTTCAGCATATCATGTAGTGAAAAAAGTATACATAATATTGAGAGAACATTACCACTTTGTCTAGACAGAATTCGGGAATGGTGTCTAGAAAATGGTTTCAATTTTTCCAGAGCAAAGACAAATTGTATATACACTTTTGTAGAAAGTATTTCCAACACAAAGATCCAGTACTTACAGTAGATGGAACTGAAATCAAGGTAGTAAAAGAAGTTAAATTCTTAGGAATATTGTTTGATCATCGATTAATATCCTTATCGCATATAAATGGCTTGAAAGCTAAGTGCACAACAGCTCTGGATTTGTTGAAGGCAGTTGCCAGCTATAAGTGGGGATGAGATCAGCATACGCTTTTCCATTTATATCGATAACTTATTCGTTCTAAGCTGGATTATTGCTCTGTTGTTTGCAACGGTGCAAGCAAGTCAAACTTGGCAAAGCTAGAGCATATTATCCATGCTCGGGGCGTTCAGAACATCACCTAAAGAAAGCTTACAAGTCGAAGCAGATGAATCTCATTTAGAACTTCGAAGAACTAAACTAGCACTGCAATAAATAACCAAATTGCTATCTAAACGCTCAAATTCTGTAGATAACTGTGTTTTCAACCCTCAATACGTAGATTTGTATTTGAAGAAACCCTCAATTATACCAACACTTGGAATTCGTATGAAACCGCACATTGTAACAGCTGGTATTAAGCTTATGCAAATTTACCTAACAAGCTCTTTCCATGCAGTTCCACCATTGCAGTTAGCCAGACCAGATGTAGATATTACAATGATGAAATTTAAAAAGATAGACACGAGACATCTGGTATATATACACAATTTGATCTATCGGGAGAGAATTACTAATCGCATCGAACTATTTATACAGCTGTTTCTAACGATGGTGATAGAGTAGTGTCTGCTACCCTCTTTAGTTCCGAAACTAAAACCTTCCAGGTAAAAGTTCGATTTTCAGCCAAAGCTCCATTATTAGATTTAGCTGTACAGATTTTAAGATTGCAAGAGGTCCTTTTGATCAAGCAGCTATCTTAGAACATCTTTTTATCTGGTAAACGAAGACTGTATTTCAGGTTGTTTGCAAGAAATCGGTTTGTTGCATACGTTTCAATGTATGGTGTGTTGTGTTGATTACTTCTGAATTGCTGGGTTGTGAACTTGTTTTTATTGAAATACTTAGAAGTTTGTTTGATTGTCGCTATATAGCTGAAATGTTGCTAAACGCGACGTTAAATCATTTTCTCTCTCTCTCTCTCCCTCTCTCTCTTCCGTGAGACATTTTGGGTTTTCAATATACACCTACATCTCTTACAAAAACTCTTATAGGATCCTATAAGATTTTTTAATAGGATCCTATAAGGTTAAATCCTATAGGATTTTTTAATAAGTTCCTATAAGATTAAAATATTATAGGTTCCTATAAGATTTTGGCCCAAAATCCTATAAGATTTTTTAACAGGATGCTATAAGGTAAAATCATAAAAAAAATGTATTAGCGTAAACGTTGCTTGTTTTGGATGTAGCACAGATATGTTACAGGGAAAGATATTCTGATGAATTTACTAATGCATGGAAACAAAAAGAACAAACAAATAAATATAATAAATATTTTCTTTATTATATACATGTGCACTATAAAGATAGATATTCACGGAGGAACGCGAACAGAGTATCATAATCTTCATCAGTTTCCTGTAGAGCTTCTGCTCGCCAGTCAGTTTAGTTTTCGTGGCATCCCGAATTGCCTTCTCGGAACCGGGAATGTTCTTCTGGCAGTCGTCTGGAAGAGAATGAAATAATTTGCAGTTAGCCACTGTGAGAAATAATGACAATCCATGAATGGGGCTAGATTGAAAATTTTCCGTACAAAGATCAGTTCTTTTATTTCTTAGCAATTAGAATACTTCACAAATTCAATCCAAATTATTTTTAAAATTAATGAAGTTTAAGCTCAATTAACTCTCATCAATTAACTACATTCTTAGTCAATTAATACCTTTGTATGATTGGCCTGTAATCCAACCTTTGCTGGAACCCACCAGTCTGAATTGTGGACTTCTTGGCCTGTTGCGAAAAATACATGCATATATATAACCTGATCGGTTGTATATATGGTTCCGTATGACATGCAACCCAGTTCTTTTTTTTAATACACTCGGGATGATTGAATAAGTTGACTACCATCAAGGGTAAAGAATGGAACACATCCGTACGATTTACAAAAGATTGATGAAGATGTCTATTATCCTTTCTTTAGTACTCCATGATATACAACAAGGGGTTCTAAACAATATAAGCTTATACAACGAAGATATCAACCATACCTTAGGTGTGCTCATTAAAGTTCCTGTCAGTCGAGTGGCTGCTTGAAGTGAGCCGAGTTCCTTGTAGCAGTTGCATGCTGGAATATGAAAGTATACAATGTAAGAAGCCATTAGAATTGAAGTGAAACAATCATATGAATTTTTATAATTTGTCTTTGTTAATTTCTGGTTCAACTAAATCTCCATTCAGGTTTTCAAATAACAAATAAATGCTTATTAACTACAAATTGTATTCTTGAATTTTTGAAATAAAATATATGTATGAAATGAAATGTTCTCATTTCTCAGGATGTGGGTAGAAATGTACAATTGAAGTGTGCGAAAGATCCTCAGCTTTGGTAATGAATAGTGCAATCAATAGACAAGGATAATATAGCCTGTTATAATGATGGAAAGTCTAACCATAACTGATTATACTTTTTCTGATCACAGCAAAAATAGCTTATGCTAACATTTTATTATCAATATATTTTAAAACATATTTCTTTACCATTTTGTCAAACATTTGGTATGGAAATATTCTCTAATATTCTGGAAGGAACAAAAATCAATAAATTTTATAAATCAATAAACAGTTCAAGACAAGAAAGATAATTTATTTAGAGCTTCCATCCCCCCAACCAATTAAATCTCACTGTTTATACATGAACAGGAAGTATACAAGCAGTTTTGTGATAAAAATATCTCACCTTCATGGAATTTCCTCCAGGAGTGCATGCCAATCTTCATATGAGGTCCTCAAGCCTCGGATTCCCAAGCTGACAATTCACACAATCATGACAATGGCAATCCACACTGCCTTGATGAACCTAAGTAGATCTGAACGTGATATTCAATTTCAATTTCAATTTCAATTTCGTTTATTGACTTGGGCATTACTGCCCCTCATCATATATCAGTTACATACATATATAGTAGACACCACTGGAGAATTCATCTTGATCTTGATTTAATACTAGCCTCACACTAACCAGAATATTTCGTATTTACTCTCTGATCATAAATGATTGCTGTTGGCGGGTAAAAAAGAAAAATTACATTCTGCTGAGGGTAAACTAACGAAGGTATTCACCTCTCAAATTTAAGCATTCGAAAACATATTTTCCTAATCTTCTCAAGACGCCTTGTGAACTAGAAGATAGCAACTCAATCGCCTTAAAAACACTAGGTTTTTTCCAAAAGTAACCGCTAATCAACTTCTTTCTTACATCAGAATACAAAGGACAAATAAGTAAAAAATGGTATTCATTTTCCATGGTATTATAATCGCAACACATACATAACCTTGCTTCTCTCGGGATACTATTACTTCCATGTCTGCCGACCTCTATTCGTAATCTATGTGCTGATGTGCGCAGTCTGGTTAAGGCCGTGCAGTGCCGGATATTACGGACTTTCAGCAAATAGGGTTCAAAACTGAAGTTGGACTTTAGATATTTATAAACTAACAATCTTGGCGAATCCAAGTCGCCATGCCACGTTGCTATAAAATTGTCATGTATTCTTTCTTTGAAAGCTACCAAAAACAACCTTTCATTAACTGAAGTAGGTGATAACCACACATCGGCAAATCCGTTTGAACCCAGAATAAATTTTAATCGGGATACCCAATTAGTTGCTCCGTTTTCAGCTTGAGTTTTTAAATGGTTATAGCAGGCCTTTAGTATACTGTTTTGGGTATAAAACAATTTGAACCAATATTTGACAATCCGGATTAACCTGGCACACCGCAACGGATACCGGCCAAATTCACCATACACCACAGCGTTAGGTGTAGACATATTAACATTAAGTATTTTCTTACAGAACTTTCGATGGACTCTCTCTACAGCGGGTGCATTGTGAAAACCCCAGATTTCGCAAGCATAATTCATTACAGAACAAACGATGGTATCCAAAAGTTCACACATTATATTGATATCTATACTAAGCCCCCTAGTCCTACTAGCTAAACAATTTAGAGCCTTTAACCCTTTATCGGCTAAAGTTTGCTGAGTAGAAACAAAGTTTCCATTGAAACTAAATACAACCCCTAAATATACGAAGGAGTTTACAACCTCTAAATCAGCTCCAGCATATGACCACTTTTCGAAAAGGTTAACTCGGCCCCCTTTTCGAAATATCATAACCCTTGTCTTATCGATATTTACTGTCAGCTGCCATTGGTCACAATACTCATACAATACATCTAATTTTGCTTGGAGACCTTCTATTGTCTCAGAGAAAATAGCCAGGTCGTCTGCATATAATAATAGATACATAGCTAAGTCATCAAGTTTAATAGTATCACCGACGTGGGACAATTTATCTTCTAAATCAGCTATATACATAGAAAATAATATCGGTGACAAGACTTCTCCCTGCATTACACCACAATGTAAGGGGAAGTAATCCGTTTTCATTCCACAGTGATAAACACACGATCGGACAGATGAATAAAGAGACTTGATTATTTTCACTATTTTACCACCAGTTCCATATTTCGATAATTTGTACCAGAGAAAATTTCGGTTGATGCTATCAAATGCTTTTTTAAAATCTACGAAAACACAATATAGTTTTTTGTTTTCAGTCAGCTGTTTGGTGATTAAACTATACAGAGAAAAAATAGCATCCGTAGTACCTAACCCTTTACTAAACCCAAACTGCGCATCGGGGATTATTTTATTTGAATTTGCCCAATTTAGTACTCGTTGATTTAATACACCAGTAAACACCTTTGCAAGACAACTTGTTAGTGTAACACCACGATAATTATTTACATTACTGCTATCACCCTTTTTCAATATTGGCATAATGAGACCGACGCTCCATGATTCTGGAAAATACCCAGACTCGAAGATTGCATTGAATAATTTAACAAGTACAGGTAATAGGACACAATGCCCGGCTTCAAAAAATTCGTTCAGCATAAAATCAATCCCGTGTGATTTATTACTTTTCAAAGATTTTATAACACACTCTATCTCATCAGCCGTAATCGGATTTTCATAGTCTTCGTTACTGATTTGATCTACTGGTATACTCTCATCTATTCTATCTATGTCATTAACTCGTGATGCAAGTGTTTGAAATGATTATAAAAAGCATCTGCGGTTATTGTTGAGCTTCTGTTACTATTTTGTTTACTTAAATATTTCCAAAATTGTTATATTGAGACAGAGATATGGATATTTATTTGTGAAAGCCATTTATGACGCATTAAATTTGAATGCAATTATAATGTGAAGTACATTATTACAACCAGTCCATATAGCGATATTTATTGAGGCCAATGTCAATTTTTTAATATGTCAAGTATGTCAGGGGAAACTTGTTGATAATAATAGCTGATTCTCAAGGTGGGTACACATCACAAAAGTCTCACTGTTCAGTTCAGTTCTTTGCTTATTAAGTTAAGAAAAAAAGAAAAATTATAGTTCTATTTATAACATACCATATCACTAGCTGCACTCATCACCATCTGCAATACAGTTCTTCAAACCTCCACAGTTCTAGCTTAACATGAACAAATCCACCTAATTTTTGCATTTGTGTTCAGCCATGTTTTGTTGTTGTTGTTTTAAGACGGTGTTCAATGAAATTATCAAGGGCAGATAACTTCACCCATTTCGATTAGACAGTGAAGAGGAAAAAGACTTTCAGAAACAGAAATTATATATATATTATATTTAAACAATTGATAATAATGAAGAGGATAATAATGTATTGTTTTATGGATATTTTTTGTTGCTGACATTATGTTAGAACTGACACAGCCTAACTGGACGAGACAAGAACAAAATACAGCGAACAGCGAAAATCGGAGGGATCAACTCAAAATTTCCCCACGTACAGATACCAAAAAAAGTTCGCTAAATATATTACACAAGAAATCTGGAACAACTTCAACGATGAGCCTCAAAATTAAATAAAATCGCAGAGACCAAATTGACAATACACCTGAACTCTAATTCCGTCTAGTCCTGGACCTTTAGAAATAGTGACTCAATACCTTTCCGAAAATGATTTTACCTCCTCAACTGCCCTTGTAAACAGAGCTGAAAGAAGCCTAGTTTTGCAGCTTCTAGAACCAGATACGAACCTAGATTTGTATATAGTTTTGGGTCCAGTACACTATACGCGGTTGAGAGACAAATGCCTCTTTCCTTGATAAACGTTTTGTGTTCGTTCCAGAGTAAAAGTAGTTTGGAAGTAAGCAGACGTATTCAATAATGGTGTGTTTCTACTCCAGTCCTTAGCCAGCACTTGGTACTAGTGATATTTACATATGAATATTATATTTTTGGAGCTTTGTATGCCGAGACTATGACGACTTTCCTTTTGAGATTTGCTGGAATGTCTGGCGAATTGAGGTTTCTCGGTACTTGTATCAATATTTGATCTCAAATCAACTCCTTCTCGAAAAGCAGTCCGGCTTTAGGAAATACCACTCAACTCAATCAGTCCTGACAAAAATGTCGGATTTTTTCATTGAGAACATTGATAAAGGTAATCTCTGTGGGGCTATACTTATTGATTTAAAGAAAGCTTTTTATCTTGTTGACCATGAACTCATCCTCCAGAAACTGAAAATCTATGGAGTACATGGTATAAGCCTTAGCTAGTTCAAATCATACTTTCATCGTAGGAGTCAAGTGTGCTCCATATGAAGGATTCATATCCAGCCAAAAGCGGATAGAAGTTGGAGTCCCGCAAGGTTCTATTCTGGGACCCCTTCTTTTTATTATTCATATAAACTACCTTGTTCTAAGCCATAGCGAATTTGAAATGTACGCTGATGACTGTGTCGGATAAAGATGTCGCTGGTTTGTGTAACAATTTAAATTCAGCAGTGATACCTGTATCGAGCAGGGTCCGGGAGAACAAAATGGTATTGAACTCTCAAAAAACTGAATGCATGCTACTGGCTAGTAGTACCAAATATAAACACAACAAAGAATTTTTCGTTATCAAAATTGACAATGTTCCAGTGACCCAGGTCGAATCTCACAAACTGCTTGGGGTTCATTTTGATAGCAATTTAAACTGGAATAACCATGTTAATCAACTTTGTAAAAAGCTGAAAAGTAAATTATTTCTAATGAAAAAAAAATAATTTTTGCTACCTGTAACAGCACGTGTAGCATATTATAATAGTCTGGTGCAGCCACTGATCGACTACTGTAAAATAATTTGGGGCGATTGTGCCAAATATCAACAAATCCGGATCCATAAGGACAATACCAGATATTAAATGCTCCACAGACATAAGCTCAGTTGAATTATTCAAACGCTTAAATTGGATTCCATTTGATGAGCGAATAAAGTTTGCCAAGTGTTGTTATATTTGGGACATATTAAATGGATACACCCCTGACTACAGGCAAGAACTGGTAAACCCAGTACAATGTGTTCATGCTAGAGCCACAAGAAGTGCCAGTACAAATGATTTGTATCTCCACAAAACTAACAATGAAAAAGGAAAACGGACATTTAAATATTCGGCAAGTAAACTTTGGAATGAATCAAAAACAATACATACATTCAGAATAAAATACAGGAAAAATTTATCATCACATATATATACAAATGCTTTGTATCTGGACACGTAAATTCCAACAGGCATGTCAGTTAATGTGGCTCATTGAATGCCTGTCCAATGTGTTTAGTTATACCTATTTACACAGTGTAAATTTTTATTTCTTTCATCTGTAAATATCCATAATCAATGTTTGTAAAGTTTTAATGCCCCGTCCAATGTCACGGTCTAGATATATCTATTTACACATTATATATTTTTATGCCTTTCATCTGTATATATCCATAATCATTGTTTTTAATGTTTTAATTCACCAGAAGACCATTTGAAAATCACTATTCATGTGTGTGAAATGCCATCCTCTTTTAAATAAAGCTATTATTATTATTATTATTATTATTATTATTATTATTACTTCTCCTGCTTAGAGAAGAGTACGTACTTTTGTCAATATGGCGGGTGCTTTCAACGGCGAGTACTGTAGGTTCATCTTTTTCTCGGTTTCACCTTTTCCTCAATACCGTAATGCTCCAGGACAGTTAGGACTATCTTCTGCTCAGCAGTCACGTTTATTCTTCTCAGCTCTATATATTTAGGTCCCTTTACCAGGAATGTTTTAGGTCTTCATCACTCACTCTATTAAGAGTATCACAGTTACAATATGTTTGCATGGTGTAAAGATAATGTTCTACGATTCACAAGAAAAACTATAGTCTCCAGATGTGTATAAGTTCCAGTCTGACTCCTTTGCAGCATTAAAGTAATTGAATATTTTGGTGGATATAGATTTGGTATACTTATATAAAATGCACGAGGGTTCTGGGAACTTAAATTGGTTTCGTACTTCGGGATCATTCAGAATTCGTGATTCAGATTCGTGTATTAGTGGGCGATACAATCGGAAATATGTTATATCTTGATGCATAAGAACTCCTGTAATTCAAGATCCTCATTGTGTTCATTTGAACGAGCGCAATCAAAGCCTGACTCAGTCTCTAACTAAGGGCTTTTTAAACATAATGATGACTTGTCAGCATTATTGAAAAACTGTTGTCCGCTTCTCTCTTGCAGGAAAGTAAACTTGTTTATGTGTATTACGATTATTTTTCTTGGCCGTTGTATACCGTTATAAATATATGTGGCTAATAGATACAAAGCTCACACAGGTAACGCATACAGGATAGTACTCAAACTGTGGATACTGATGGAAGTGATAGTTAAACATACTAAATAATTTAAAGTGATATGATGGTGAATCAGCGTATTATTGAGGTTTCTCTAACCAATGCCGCGAGGTCTCCGTTGATAGGTTTTAAGATAACGTTATATACTCGGTAAAACAGGAAAATTGGTCTATATCAGGTCGGTGGATGGACCGTATCGTATTGCCTGACACGGCCAAATACACTGATCATGATAATTGAGAAACTAGAGGAGATACGTTTATATATGATCCACAATGCGCATGACTCTGAATATCTGGGGAACTGGGGTGTGGGGTTCGTAGAATTTCCGCCTTGCTTTTTTTAATAGATTGTTGCGTTCCCCAAATATATATTTGTTTTGTATTTCAATTGTAATCCAGAAAGAGGGAAACAACGCTGTTACATCATGGCTACACAGGCACCTCGGGTGATTTTGCCTACAGGATTCCTACTGCCTAATAGATGGTCATTAAATTCCTTGTATGATCTCGTCCGTGTAAGAAGTCTGTATAATCATCTTTTATCGGCTATTTAAGTTGAATGATTCGACAGATGTGATGTTTCCGGCATCTACGCCTGTTTTTTAGTTGGGTAATAACAAGTGAAAAAGTGATGCGGTTTTGTATTGGGAAACGATACTAATACATGATCAGCTCCTGCCACCTTCTTCTCATGGAGGGTAATGACCATTCAAGGCGATATTATGATGTCTCATGATAATAATTAACTCCTGACATATAAGAACAGATGCTAACAACGGATAACAGCTGTCTTTTTAAAGTCTATCACAGCATTTGCATATTTGCTGCTACTGAGACTGCGAGTAGTTTTTTCATACGTTGATGGTGCAGATGGAAAAGAAATATTCACGACTGACATCTCGTTGACGGTTTAACTTCTTTGAGGCAGTGACCCCTGGGCCTCCATTCATGTGACACATTAAAAAAGCTGTCGCCTGTTGTGTCAAAGTGTTTTCATTTGTTGAGGGAGTATCGCTGCGTAATCTTCTAGTCTCTAAAGGAATTAACTTAATGGTTAATGGAAGAAGTCTTAAACTGCTGTACGTGTCCAGCATGGTGTTTCCCTCCCACCGCCAACTTTACGATTACATTTGCTTTTCGCCCGCCGCCGCCAACCTTTTTCCAATGTTTGTGTTGACGCACAATAAAACCAAAGCGATTTCGTCGATTCTTCCGCAATTTAGTAAGTCTTGCCACAAGACGTCGATTGGGATTGTGTTCCAGCCAGATCCAACTGTACTTCGTCCCACTGTATGCCCGTGCATACTGTTTTCATCGGCGCATAATAAGATCGAAAGGATTGGGTGGATTCACTGCAGTTTGGCAGCTTGATATTCGTATATTCCTTGATGACATATCTCTCATGGAGGCGCGTTTCCGCCACAATAAAATAAAAAAATATATAATGCGGATTTGCCTACCATTTTCCGTACAATTTCCGCAAGGATTGGTACACAAATCTTCCTTGTTTGGCCGAAGCAATCGTACGTGGTTGTGTTCGGATGTCGGCACTTCCACTTGCCATGCATTACCATTGAAACGTGTCGATTATACAAGAGTTCGTACACCTTCACTTAATCCTAGACGGATCACTTTTTCGTAGCCTGGTTGCTCTCTGAAAATTTATGAAATGGGTTATTTCCCTAAATATGCGACAATAATGTATATTCCATACTTTGAATTAGCCTGAGTTAGCAGACGTTAAAGTTTTATTAGCCGCGATCATTACAAATAGAGCCGATTTCTAGCGCGAAGATCAAGTGTATTCATTCAGTCGATTATAGAATAAAAGGCCAACATGGGAGCAAATGCGTTTTGTTCGATAAATATTAATTGTCTTTCGGTATCTCCAGATCTAATATCTTAGCATAACAGTCTGGGCCTATCGCTTTAGGCAGCTTCTGACATACTTCGAACATGCAAACTGCATTATAACTCTTTAACTGCCTAGGTTAGAGATTGTTTTATCGATAATCCATGCTGATTCACTCATAGCGTACGGAGTTCGACCTTCTGCTAAACAATACACACATCTTTAAATATCTGTCCCACTGTAAATAATTACGCGCAAACCAGCAACACAAAGTGACAGAATAACCCACAAAGGCCAATCATTGTTAAGGTCCAGGAAATATCATAATACCGAATAATTGCGATGTATTGATTCTCTGTCAGATAATGGAAATATTATTTCTGCTATTCAAAAACAATTTAGTTGGATAAGTAACAAATGTGATCCGAAGGATACGACAAACGTAATCTATAGTTCGTTTCATAATTGCTGGATTGAATTGTATCGCTTTGAGTTGTATTGATATTTTGTGGACATATTGATCATATTGCTTGAGAAGACAGGTTCGATTCCACTTCTAGTTTGGTTATTCATCTCCAGTTTGGACGAGGATGTGACCTTGGCTCGTCGAGATGTTCATAATAGCCGTCAGTAAATGACAGCGGAGTGAATGAGCATTCAAAGCAGTATTGACTATCAGCTCGAGTAGATTGCCTTTTATCTGCCAACAAATGGAGAATTACTACATGGAATAACTGCAGTTGATATGACGCAAAGTGACAGCTCCAACCCCGAGTTCGATTATTCAGTGTCGTTGTCAGTAACGAAGCTTTCTGGTCGATTTCAATCTGTCTGAGTATTGACCAATTCATCGTGTAGCCACATAGGTATTGTTTGTGTGACTGACAGTGACAAATACACCGTATAAATCCTGGGTGAACACTAAAAGACCTGCAACGTTCATTGACCGTAACAAAAATAGAACTGCAGTCAACAAACTCTCGGGGATGTATCTAATGCATACACATTTAGTACTTTCGGAAGTCAGTCTGGTTTGCATGGCCGATGAGAAACCGGTAGGGTGGGGCGGGGGGTGAATTGACCAGAGCTAAATGAATGTTGTAATATTCAGTCAGCCATGTAAGCCCATAACATGCAGTCTAGGGCAAATCGTTCTCTTCGAGTTAATTATGTCTACCGACATATCGAAAACTACGATTTATGAAACGTTGCTTTCCAACAGGATGATGCTGGTCGTTAAGTCTGTAACTGAGAGTAGAGGTATGTAACTTTACATGTAAGGATTCACGTGCTGAAAATATTAGGAAACGTTCTCGAAACTTTCGCCAGCGAACTTTGGGCCAAATGAACATTAACTTTCATGGTTGAGATAATCAAACACACAACTATTACATTTAAACGGTCATTGATGCTAGAGCCCGTGTGGTCATATCATCCAAGTTGCCACATGAACAGGTACAATAAAAGCGTACCTGAGATGCAACACATATCACGAATCGTTAGATTCTTGGTATGTGCTTTAGAATAGGTTAACCGAAAGACTATACTTTGAAGTCATGTGGCTCTGCCAGTATGTCGGCACCTCTTCCCACTTCCCTTATATGTGTTGTAATTTTTACCTGTATATGGCGAGATTCTGTTGGTAGACGTTTCGTCCCCGAGGCCCGCCCCCTGTACAGACCTTTTGGTCTTTGATATATGTTGGCATTTATGGAAAGTTGATACTGGGTCGACATCTGGCCTTACAGACTAGTCTTTTGTGTTTAATGCCGTCATTTTCATCTGACGACGATACAGCTCATTTCCCAGTGTACGAGTTGTCACAGCGAAACAACTCACCAATTACCAATATACGAGTTGTCAGAGTATTTCCATCATAGCTCTCTAGATTTGTATCTCATACCGCTTATGCCGGTGCTAGGGGCCGTGTGGTCATATCATCCAAGTTGCAACATGAACAGGTACAATAAAAGCGTACCTGAGATGCAACACATATCACGAATTGTTAGATTCTTGGTATGTGCTTTAGAATAGGTTAACCGGAAGACTATACTGTGAAGTCATGTGGCTCTGTCAGTATGTCGGCACCTCTTCTCACTTCCCTTATATGTGTTATAATGGTTCATAAAGAAAGATTCTAAATGTTTGCATAACGTTTTATGTCGCTGGCGACATTTTTACTACAGATCATTATATTGTCTCAATGTAATTGAGGACCAGTGTTTCTAGCTTTATTTCTCATCTGTATATTCAAAATAATACCGACAACGAATGATGCAGTCCAGAGAACACGTGTTAGCAAATCAAAATTTTGAGAAACGTTTCTGTATCCTATATGTCATGTTTATCGAATAACTGTATTACTTTTCATTCATAAAAAATTTCATGTGTAACTAATTACATAACAGTTTTCCAAAATTTCATTGGCTAAACGCTTTAAGTAAATACACTCTCATTGGCTCAGGTGCGTGGGAAAAATCACTCCGCGTGACATCAAACTTCAGTACTAAAATGGCGCACAAAATATGTATCGCAATATATTTGAAGAAGATGTCATGTATTACATGGTGCAAATTGACGGCATTGACTGGCAATTGACCTATCTCTGAATTGGCACCGCTTGCGAAGAACGGCACTTTTGCCCAACATTAGCACAACAAAAAACGAGCAGACGAGAGCGAGATTTTGGCTGACAGCGTTGGCAACAATGGGCCGCCCTTCCAACACATGGAGAAGTGGTCGTGAGAGATCTATCGCATCGGCGATACCAGGGCGATTTATACCAGTGGATGATGACGACATACAAACGCTTATAACAGGACAATGCTCTCAGCAAAACGTTTTATGATCTGCGAATAGTACAGAGATATTTATCATCAGTCAGCGAGATACGTCGACTATTCATGACGCAATTTACTATGATCGGTTGATGAATGTGCCGAGTGTTTCTATTGGTGAAATGCCTTATGGAAAATTTTGGTGATTGCATGATTTTCTGAACGAACTGGCCGGTTCAGTTTTATTATGTTATTAACCAAGTGTTTTTATATTGGCATTGTTATAGGTCCGAGGTCTGCCGTATTGGCCCGAGGCCGCAGGCCGAGGGCCAATACGGCTGACCGAGGACCTATAACAAGCCAATATAAAAACACTTGGTTAATGACATTTTCTTTAAATAACTCACCGACAATCTTTGATTCATACATGTATCAAAGGAATATTTCAGTACTGCGACTCCCCCAAATCAGGATATATATTTCTGCCTTCATAGTAGGCTCATTAATTTCCCACGATTAATGTGGTTTCAAAGTACCATTATAGTCGGAAAGTGGGTTCCCTCTACAGTAACTCTTTAATCAATAGCGATAATCGGGATGGTCAATAGGCCGATCATCTCCATTTCAACATAAGAAACAGGAGTCAAAAAGATAAAAGCAAATGAAATTACAATTGTTCAATATATATCACGAAAGCAATATACTAATTTTATTTGATGAAAACGGCGAGACAAAATACAACCTTGAAATATGGTGAATTGATTCAAAGATCGAGACCTATAGAGGCCCTAGTTTTTAACATCATCATCATCTAGCTGCAAGTATGGCATCAACTTCTTTCTTAAAATATCACTGTAGTCATCGCTTTGTTCATCAGTGCGCTTTTGCAAGTGATGGATCACTGTTTTGTTGTCTGCTTGTGCTTGGTCGATGTCACGCTCGCGTCACTATAGTCCATTTTAGCATTGATTTCAAGGTTTGGGTACCACTACATATAGATCTATTGAAAATTATCACAGAAGATCAAAAACTATACAGAAGCTAACGAATATCCGTTCAAAGTAAGAGAATACAGTGACATCATTCGGAGAAGATCACGAATTGAGGATCATTCATCGTCAACGTCGCCATGTTGAAAGAAATATTGGCCCGGGTCGTATTGGCCCTTTCCCGTATTAGCACACCTTCCTCATATTGACCCGATCTGGTAGCCATATGAAGCAGGCCGATTTCTTTGTATTGGGTTCATATCATAGATAGTTGTTTAATAATATTTGTTATTTGATAGCTTGTTTCATATTTGCTAGATTGCATTGTATCGCTTTGAGTTGTATTGAGATTTTGTGGACATATTGATCACATGAGTAGTGTGACTAACGTCACAGGATCTTCGAAGTAGGGTGAGGAAGATGACTTGGGAGTCCAAACGTAATGTAAAAAGTCACCTAAGTAGGTCAAATTTTTATCAAAAGCAGGTCAGCTCAGAACTTGCTCGTAACAGTCCCCTAATGCACGCTCATGCCAAAAATCAAGGTTCTAATGTCAACGGTTCTCCTTATTTTGCCGACGAAAGGATTCGGATGGACTCACTCACTCACTGATTACCGGACAATTTGCAAATGAGAGCCTACTTCGTAGGAATATTGCTTGAGAAGACAGGTTCGATTCCACTCCGAGTTTGGTTATTCAACTCCGGTTTGGTCGAAACTGTGGCCTTTACTTTTCGAGATGTTCATAATACCCGTCGGTAAACGACAGCTGGGTGAATGAGAATTCAATACAGTATTGACTATCAACTCGAGTAGATTGTCTTTTATCTGCCAACAAACGGAGAATTACTGCATCGAATAACTGCAGTTGATATGAAACCGAGTTCGATTAATCAGTGTTTTTGTCAGTAACCAAAGCTTTCTGATCGATTTCAATCTGTCTGAGTATTGACCAATCCCTTTCATCGTGTAACCATGCAGGTATTGGTTTGTGTGACCGGCGGTAGATTTCAGACATAATATTTCATTTACCACAACCAGCAAATACAACGAATAAATCCTGGATGGACACTTAGAGACACTATAGAGACATAAAGGAAACTTCAGTCAACAAACTCTCGACGACGTATTTAACTACAGTCAGTCTGGTTTGCATGGCCGGTGGGGAACTGGAGGGGGGACCAGAGATATTAAATGAATGTTGTGATATTTCAGTCAGCCATGTAAGTCCATAACATGCAATCCAGAGTAAATCATTCTCTTCGAGTTGATGGTGTCTAAACTTTGGAACCGACATCACGAATACTACGATTTATGAAACGTTGCTTTCCAACTGGATGCTACTGGCCGTTAATATGTCTGGGAAGTGACTGAGAGTAGAGGTATGCAATTTTACATACATTAGAATTCGTTCTCGGAACTTTCGACAGGGAGCTTTGGGCGAAATGAACATTAACCTTCGTGGTTTAGATAATCATACAAATAACTACTACATTTAAACGGTCATGGTTCATAAGGAAAGATTCTAAATGTTTGCATAACTTTTATGTCTCTGACGACCCTTTTACTACAGATCATTATGTTGTCTCAATGTAATTGAGGACTGGTGTGTCTAGCTTTATTTAACATATATGTATTTATGTATCACAAATAATATCGACAACTAATGATGCGGTCCAGAGAACACGTGTAAGTCTATAAACTAAAATAATTTTACAATAAAGCAATCAAAATTGTCAGAAACGGTTCTGTATCTTGTATATCATATTTATCAAATAACTGCATTACTTTTCATTCATAAAAGCCTATGTCATAATTTTGATGTGTAACTAGTTACATAACAGTTTTCCAAAATTTCACTGGTTAAAACGCTTCGAAGTAAACAAAACTCCCATTGTCTAATGGCGCGTGGAAAAAATTACTCCGTGTGACATCAGGCTTCAATATTTTATTTTTTTCATTCTACCAAGCCGCAAACACAAAAACTCTTTCCTGGTCCTTGTGACACATCGTTCCTCAGACAAACCGTGGGCATTAACAAGCTTTCCACATTGACGAAGCGCACATCAGCCGGGATTTCAGGTGGCAAATGTCTCTCAAACCACAACGCCCGTAAACAAAAACTTACCAAAAACTAACTGACAGTAACGTTCCTCCCACTCGATTAATGCGAATTTATGCCCACAGAAATGTGCAATCAATCAATAACTATAGTCACATCAACAACGATCAGCACCAGCGAATTTTCCAAGTTTTAAATCCCACAGCTCCCTCCACTGTAAGTGAAAGCGAAGCTCCAGCGCGGTCCATCGTACAACGGCAAATACTACCGCCTCTCTTGCAACTACCTCAAAATCCCAAATCTCGAATTTTCCACTGTCGTCTTCCATGACACCAAAAACATGCAGTTAGATTCACAAAATCCAATCCAACAGTGTTGAAAGTTCTCAAAATTAGTTGGCAGTTCATGTCCATGGACGTGTACACATTATTCTCAAGAAACATTTCTGGCGGCCAGTTTCAAATTCATATCTACAGCGAACATGATGAAGCGCCAACATGTCGAACGTGCTCGTCTCCTCGGCAACATGTCCCAGGCGCTGACGGAGATGAACGACCAAAGCGTGTTTGAGATACATCATTCTAAAGATAACGACTTTTACAACAAAGATCATATGGATTAAGAATACTGATCAGCGATAAAGATTTGATATTTGAAACAGCATGATGTCTTGTTGGCATCATCGAAAAATGTTGACCGCTTCAATCTCTCTTGCCGAAACTAGTCCATATTTATGTAATGTTTAATGTGGTGCTAACGTTGTTATACTTGTTAGGTATTGCATTATGGATATGGAAATTCTTTAATTGGACGACGGATGAAAATTGAATGACGGGTTAGACGCTTTTATTCTGGCAATTCCGGCTTATCCCAGAACCAAAATACTGTCGATATTCATCTAAGGGAATACATATGTGCATAACGGGTTCTCATAATGCAAAATCTAGACAGAATACACTTTAAACACTGGAGGTATTAACAATGGCGTCTAGTCATTCAATATTCAGCCGTTGTCCATTAAAGAACATCAGCGTCCATAATCCATCAGACATATTTCATATAACAGCATCAGCTCCTAGTTAAAAATCATAGTATACATACAAATAGGCTAGTTTCCTGCAAGAGAATTCGGAGCGATCAACACTGTTCAGTGATGCGGGCAAGAGATCATGATGTTTCAAAAATATCAAATCCGTGTCGCTGTTCAGTATTATTAATTCATATGCTATTCATTGCAAAATCGTCATCTATAAAATGGTGTATCTCAGTCACGCTTTGATTGTGCCTGTTCATATGAACACCTTGAACATCTTGAAGTACATCGGTTCATGCGGTCCCTAGCCCCGGGTTAAGCGGAATTAGACACAAGTTACGAAACGTAACGCCATAGATCTTGCACGCTACATTCGTATTTTGCTATTAGCATGCAATATGCATCGCAAAATTTGAAAGACTTTGAGTGAAGGCGCTTGGGGTTATAGCCCATTTCTATAAGTTTTTGCAATAATGTTTTTTTACGTTGATTAAACTCGTCACATTTAACACACGATCTACAAATGCTACAAGGCGAGAAATGTATACGCTATATGAAGCTCACACTGGAACATTGCTGTCCAGGAAGGATAGTTTACGATGTCGAAATTGAAATCGTCTCTTTTGTCAAAAAGTCAATTTTATAGAGATATAGGTCTGAATATGATGTGCCGTTAGGGTTATCTGTAGTTTTCTTCAAATCCAGTGAAGGTGGATTTATATTCATCACTGTGTCGTTTATATAGCGATTATCCTCTGCGGGAATATCGTCTATATAGCGTTTGATGAATGAGAAGGAACGAGCTTTGAATTGGTCGGTTTTTGAAAGCGACTGCTTATAGTCATATTCATAAGAGAACAGATATAGGATAGCCAACAGGGGTGTACAATTAGTACCCATTGGAATACGTATATGTAGTTGATATATTGTGTTGCCAAATTTCATATAGATTTTTTATTGGAAATATCAAGCAACTCTATAAAAAGAAACGTTCCATGAATGATATCCCTTGTACGTAGTAAAGATAAATAATGCTTTATGGCTTCTGACATTAATATATCGGCGATCAGTTTTCTTGAACACAGATACCATTAATGAACTTAGATGGGCAATAAGGTCCTGTAGTTGTAGTATAGAGAGCCGAAAAATCCCATGTGGATACATGTCTGTACGAAATGGGACCTTTAGCATCAAGTTCTTCCGTAAGACTTTTTGAGTTTTTCAATATCCATATGCCTTCAACGCCAGAGTTTTTAGTAATGGTTGGGCCATACTGCTTTTACCTCTTAACCCTATCTGGCCTGGGCGATTTGGGGTGTATCGCAGCCTGGGGGGGGAGAGGCGGAAAGTGCCCCCCTATATATTTTCTCTACCACTAAGGCTAGAGCGCTGAAACTTACCACACAGTATCTTGGGTTCAAGCTCTACCGGGAAATGTAAATAAATCCAAGATGGCCGCCATGATGACGTCACAGTGACGTCATCTTCTCGGAAGCCATTTTTCGGCCTTTTTGGGGTGGATTTTTCAAAAAATTTATTTTTCCGATTTTTCTCTCGAAAAAAATCTAATAAAATACAGAATAATTAGTTTTGCATAAATAAAATACTTTCAAGGCCTTTTAGGCAAGGAAAATGTGAAGAAATGGAGCGAAAAGATTGAAAAACACGACTTTCGCGGATATCACATGGCCGCCATTTTGAATTTACCCATGATCCTCTGCCCGGGGGTATCTGAAAATAGGCTCAAAATGACCCCAATAAGATAAGCATAAAAGTCACCAAGTTTCAGCCTCCTCGGTTTTGTCGTTTCGGAGCAGCAGAGAAAAGTTCACTAGGGGGGCACTTTCCGCCCCCCCCCCCCAGGCCAGGTATGGTTGAAAGGCTGTCGTCAACAGGGTTGAAAGAAGCTTGGTTGTGCAGGTTCTAGAACCAGCTATGAATCTAGCTTTGTACGTGATTTATGCATTTTGGAAGTCCAGTATAATCTTCGTAAGTCGTTATGATTGGTTGGAAGAAAAATAATATCTCAATAAAATACAGGCTGGGAGCTGGATATTTCGCACAATGCTACCTTATGAAGGCCTCTAGTTTAGGATCACTCCAAACTGACCTTGACCTATTTTCAAACTTATCAAGGGTCAAAATAAGAATAGTAGTCTTTTTTGCATGTGAACACAATATCTATGGGACATCTTGATCTAGAGTCGTTGATAGCTGGCACAAGAATGATTGTAATAGCATCTAGGTCAAGTTCACTTCAGGCTGGCCATGACGTATTTGGCCAAAGGTCACCGGTCAAAATGTAAATAAAAATATAGCAACGAGTTGCAATCCTCGGGCTGCAAGCACCCATCACAACCAATGAACCAACAGCATTACTCTTAGACCAGGAAGCCACCCTAGCAAAACGTCATTTGCTTCGTTTAAGGTCGAACCTACACAATCCGCCAATTCACAAATTTGGGTGATTTTCAACTGAGAATTGCGAGAAAACTATTGAAGCTACTTTGAAATGGTTGTCATATTCCGAAAGAGCTGCTCCTGGAAAATATAATGCAACAAACTGCAAGGCTGTACCTACAGTTCCAGGGGTGCACTCCGGAGATTCTTTTATTCGGCATGGAATAGACTATGTGTCCGTTTTTCGGCCACCAGTTGTCGCAAAACCTTCAACCCAAATCACTTATATGTATATTTTTTCTGAAAGAGCATGATGAAACTATTATTTTAAGATATGGTACTGCTATGTTATAGAAAAATTTAACTCGAACATTCTCCTCCATGCTTGCTTCATTTTTCCTAGAAAACCCCTTAAAATGTCGAAAAATGGTCAAATTCGGCTCAATTTCCCGAAAAATCTGTAAGAGCGATTTCAATTAAACTTCTTACTCACGTTCCCTGGTCCGGTCTCAACTTAAAAAGGCAAACAAAAGTGGGTGTCAACCTGCCCGTTTTTTGTCAGATTTTCTTCCCGTAAATGAGTCCCGATTTTTAGGCACACCCAAGGGGCATAACTGAGGCAGGACAACCTTTACTCCATGATCCCGATCAGCGTGTAGACGAAGCCAGCACTCGATTTGTACGTACTCGTTTGCAGCGTTGATAATGCTAAATAGGATGGCATTATAGATATAAGCTATTAAGAAGACAAGAAGAATTATGATGTAGCAGAACAAGGGCAGTCTATCGTATTATGAAATTAGAGAGGGGCCATTACTACGAAACTGCGGAGGGCCACCCAGGGTTAAAGCCCCTAAAAGATGTGTTCAATTTCTGACAAAATTCAAGATGGCGGCCAAACCACGTGACATGGGAGCACAATTTTCGCAATGCATATATGTAGTCACTTTGCCCATCCAAATCCGTTATTTGAAAATCCGACAATTTTGATTGGTCAATGGCGACCATTTTAATTTACGCAACAACTTTTCAAATCGGACCTTGGGAGCCCCAGATTCATCGAACATGTGTGCTAAGATTCGAGTCAATCGGTTCAGTGTTTCCAGAGGAGAAGATCTTGAAAGGTTTCAGCGTAAAAGATGGCCGCCAAAGCATCTGGCCAATCATCTTCTTTTTATATGCATTAGATCGCACATTCCTCAATAACTGTGTGAAGTTTCTATTTCATCGGTTAAACGGCGACCAGGATACTAATGACACAAACATCCAGCGGAATCATAATAATATCAATTGGAACTGCGAGCAGTGGCTACCGGGGACCAGGTATACACAGGGCTTAGTGTCCAGGCCTATGCCGCAATGTGACCGCCAAACCGTTCGGCTAATCGACAGTATTTTGCATTCAGTGAAACAGGATATATCTCAGCAGCCCAGTAATCTGTACCTATCAAGGTTCAAGAGAGTAAACTCTTGCAATATAGATAAGGTTTCTCACAAAATCCGTGTCTTCATATTCCGACAATTTTGATTGGTCGATGGCAGCCATCTTGTTTCACGCAGAAAGCTTTCAAATAGTCTATGAAGTGACCTTGACCCATTGGTCCTCTGTACCAAGTTTTGCATCAATCGGTTTAGCGGCTTCAGAGTAGATGATCTTAGAATGTTTGGCCTTAAATCCAATATGACCGCCAAACCATTCAGCCAAGTAAACATATTTGTTTTCAGAGCAACAGAACATGACCTTACCGATGTATCGCAGTAACCTAGAAATCTATATCTATCAGGGTTCAAGAGAATAAGCGGTTGCAAAATTGGTAAAGTTTTTCACAAAACCCAATATGACTGCCAAACCACGTGACCTAGGAGCAATATTTTTGCATATTCGTGATCGCCATGTCATATAACATATAATTCATATCTTTCCCCGTCAAAATCCGTTACTTGAAAATCCGAACATTTTGATTGGTCGATGGCGGCCATCTTTTTTAACGGATTAACTTTTTAAATCTCAGAATGAGAGAACTCGATCCAATAATCATGTGTACCAAGTTTCACATCGATCGGTTCTGCGATTTCGGAGAAGAAGATCTCTGAAGGTTTTAAGCTAATTCAAGATGGCCACCAAGGCATCTGACCAATCAGAATGAACTTGGTATGAGCATTAGATCTCATCCACCAGAACATATCCTGTGAGTTTGGGCTTAATCCACCTCATCGTTCTTGAGATATCTGTGACACAAAAATCACGTGGATTAATCATAATAATCCGAACGATTTCAATAGGATTACAAGCGTCTAGTCCGTCATTCATAATCCAGCCGTCGTCCATTAGAGAATATCCGCTCCATAATCCAAAGACCTATTCCATTTCCACATAACAGTAAAAGACAATCATAGTATACATAAACATAGGCTTGTTTCCTGCAAGAGAGAAGCGGTCAACAGTTTTCAATGATGCCGGCAAGACATCATGATGTTCCAAAAATATCAAATCCGTATCGCTGATCAGTTCGCCCTCCGGACCTGGTCCCCTAATAATAAGAGGTTTGCACGCCTCTTGCTTGCAACCCTAATTCTGAATGCAATATCTCGTCTCAGCAATCGAAAGAAATTCGTCATAGACGTAAGATAAATTATATATCACAGATATATTAGAAAGACAGAGCTCATCGGAAGTAGTACAGATCAAGTAGTACATCTCCCAAACGAGATGTTACGATAAGGCGGCATTGAAATTGAAGACAAAAAATGTTCTAAAAATAATTGTTTTGTAATGTAATGAAAGAGCAAATATATGCACACAAATACATGTGAAAATTCTAAATCGATTGCGTTATGATTATAGTTATGACATGAAAAATGAATTTGCAGCATTTAATATTTCGATTTCGTGAAAACGAGATCTTAATCGAGACATTTAAACACACATTTAAACAAGAAGGACTCCTTTGGTCAAAAAGATTTTTCAGCAGTGGAAATATAATTTCACCGCACATCACCAGGCTAAATGGCCTTTTGATCCAGGGGGTCCTTCGTGTCTAAATATGTGTTTAAATGTCTCGATTTAGACCCTTTTGACACGACATAGAACATGCTGTGGATTTCATTTCGATGTCATTCGAATCCTGAATGATCCAGAGGCACGCAACGCTGTACCAAACTATTTTAAGTTCACAGAACCTCCTTGCATTTCATATAAGTATACTAAATCTATAGCCACCAAAATATTCAATTACTCCATTGCTGTCAAGGAGTTTGACTGGAACTTATACACGTCAGGAGGCTATAGTTGTGATTGTGAATTGTCGAACTTTATCTATACACCATGCAAACATATTGTGACTGGTGACCTTGATGTGGTGAGTGATAAGGATCTGAAATTACTCCTGATGAAGGGACCTAAATATAGAGAGCCAAGAAGAATAAATCTGAAGGCCGACCAGAAAATAGTCCTGTCTGCATTGGAACAGTACGTTATTGATTGGTCTAAGCGAGAAAAAGTTGAACCTACAGTACTCGCTGATTGGCTGGACCTCACCAAGAGCAAGGTCGTTGAAACAATCCGCCATATTGACAGAAGTACTCTTCCCCAAGCAAAACAAGTACTGAGAAACCTCAATTCCCAAGAAGTTCTAGCAAATCTCCAGAGTAAATTCGTCATAGTCCCAGCAGACAAAGCTCCGAATAATATAATATTCATATGTAAATATTACTATTACCAGGTGCTGGTTAAAGAATTGAGTGCAGACATATTTTCATAAAATACGTCTACTTACTCCCAAACTGCATTTACTCTGGAAGATTTATTTAACAAACACAAAAAGTTTCTCAGGAAAAGAGGTATTTGTCTTCCACACAACCATAACGACATACCAAAACTATACTGGACTCCCAAAATGCATAAATCACCATACACTTCTCTCAACCCTATTGACGAGGGCCCTTCAGGAGGTAAAAGCATTTTGGGAAAGGTATTGCACCACTATTTCTAAGAACTCGTTGAATGTATGTGGATATTGAAAAACTCAAAATGTCTCACGGAAGAGCTTGATGCTAAAGGTCACATACCGTACAGACAAGTATCCACATGGGATTTCTCGACTCTCTATACTACAATCCCTCATCCGGACCTTACTGACCTTCTAAGTTCATTAATAGTATCTGTGTATCTGTGAACTGGTCGTAGATATATTAATGTCGGAAGCCATAAAGCATTCTTTAGCTCTACTACATACAAGAGATATCATTCATGGGATGTTTCTTCGTTTATAGAGTTGCTTGAATTCCTCATTAAAAATATCTGTGTGAAATTTGGCAACACAATATATCAGCAGCATATATCAGGTATTCCAATGGGTACTGTATCTGTTCTCTTATGAATATGACTCTATGCAGGCGCTTCCAAAAACCGATCCATTCAAAGCCCGTTCCTTCTCATTCACCAAACGCTATATAGACGATCTTCTCGCTGTGGATAATCGCTATATCCTATGACGCAGTGAAGGATATATATCCACCTTCACTGGATTTGAAGGAAACTAGAGACAGCCCTACAGGCACATCATATTTAGATCTATATCTCTATAAAAATGAAGCGGGCATTCTCTCTCGTCGACTTTATGACAAAAGAGATGATTACAATTTCGACATCGTAAACTATCCCTTTCTGGACAGTAATATTCCAGTGGGACCTGCATATGGCGTATACATATCTCGCTTAGTAGCATTTGCTAGATCCTGTGTTAAATGTGACGATTTTAATCAACGTCACAAAACATTGTCACAGAAACTTATAAAACAGGGTTATTCCACCAGGCGCCTCCACTCAAAGTTTCTCAGATTTGGCGATACATATCGCATGCTGATAGCAAAATACGAACGTACCGTGCAAGATCTATGGCGCTACGTTTCGTAACTTGTGTCTAATTCCGCTTAACCCGGGGCTAGGGGCCGTATGAACTCATGTACTTCAAGATCCTCATGGTACTCATATGAACAGTCACAATCAAAGCGTGACTGAGATACATCATTCTTTAGATGACGACTTTACAACGAATATTATGGATTAAGAATACTGATCAGCGATACGGATTTGATATTTTTGGAACATCATGATGTCTTGCCGGCATCATTGAAAACTGTTGACCGCTTCTCTCTTGCAGGAATCAAGCCTATGTTTATGTATACTATGATTGTCTTTTTGAATTTAGTGCTAATACTCTTATATGGAATATGGAATAGGACGCGGATATTCTTTAATGGACGACGGCTGAATTATGAATGACGGACTAGACGCCTGTATTTAGATTATGGACGCGGATATTCTCTAATGGACGACGGCTGAATTATGGATGACGGACTAGACGCTTGTAATCGTAACTATAATCATAACGCAATCGAGCTAGAACTTTCACGGATTTTTTAAGCAATTAGTTTTAGAACATTCATTTCTTTCGATTTCAACCGTACCAAGGCGAAAACGCCGCCTTATCGCATCATCTTTCCCTGGATGCAATGGATCAGTTTCCTGATCATGGCTTGATCGTCTATTATTCAGGGGCCGTGTAGTCATGTCATCCAAGTTGCCACATGAACAGGTACAATAAAAGCGTACCTGAGATACAACACATATCACGAATAGTTAGATTCTTGGTATGTGCTTTAGAATAGATTAACCAGAAGACTATACTGTGAATTACAAGCGTCTAGTCCGTCATTCATAATCCAGCCGTCGTCCATTAGAGAATATCCGCGTCCATAATCCAAAGACCTATTCCATTTCCATATAACAGTATTAGCACCAAATTCAAAAAGACAAAAGTATACATAAACATAGGCTTGTTTCCTACAAGAGAGAAGCGGTCAACAATTTTCAATGATGCCGGCAAGGCATCATGATGTTCCAAAATATCAAATCCGTATCGCTGATCAGTATTCTTAATCCATAATATTCGTTATAGAGTCGTCATCTAAAAATGATGTACCTCAGTCACGCTTTGATTGTGACTGTTCATATGAGTACCATGAGGATCTTAAAGTACATGGGTTCATACGGCGGATTTGATATTTTTGGAACATCATGATGTCTTGCCGGCATCATTGAAAACTGTTGACCGCTTCTCTCTTGCAGGAAACAAGCCTATGTTTATGTATACTATGATTGTCTTTTTGAATTTGGTGCTAATACTGATATGTGGAAAATGGAATAGGTCTTTGGATTATGGACGCGGATATTCTCTAATGGACGACGGCTGGATTATGAATGACGGCCTAGACGCTTGTAATTTGATATATGTTGGCATTTGTGGGAAGTTGATGCTGGGTCGACACCGGGCCTTACAGACTAGCCTCTTTTGTGTTAAATGCCGTCATTTTCATCTGACGACGATACAGCTCGCCAATTCCATCTGTACGAGTTGTACGAAACAGCTCACCAATTACCAATTACAAGCGCCTGGTCCGTCATTCATAATTCAGCCGTCGTCCATTAGAGAATATCCGCGTCCATAATCCAAAGACCTATTCCACATTCCATATAACCATATTAGCACCAAATTCAAAAAGACAATCATAATATACATAAACATAGGCTTGTTTCCTGCAAGAGAGAAACGGTCAGATGGTGCTAAGATGCCGGCAAGACATCATGATGTTCCAAAAATATCAAATCCGTGTCGCTGATCAGTATTCTTAATCCACAATATTCGATGTAAAGTCGTCATCTGAAGAATGATGTATCTCAGTCACGCTTTAATTGTGACTGTTCATATGAGCACCATGAGGATCTTGAAGCACATGGGTTCATACGGCTCCTAGCCCCGGGCTAAGCGGAATTAGACACAAGTTACGAAACGTAACGCCATAGATCTTGCACGCTACGCTCGTATTATGCTATCAGCATGCGATATGTATCGCCAAATTTGAGAAACTTTGAGTGGAGGCGCTTGGTGGTGCAGCCCTGTTTTATAAGTTTCTGCAACAATGTTTTGTGACGTTGATTAAAATCGTCACATTTAACACAGGATCTAGCAAATGCTACTAAGCGTGATATGTATACGCCATATGCAGGTCCCCCTGGAATATTACTGTCCAGAAAGGGATAGTTTACGATGTCGAAATTGTAATCATCTCTTTTGTCATAAAGTCGACGAGAGAGAATGCCCGCTTCATTTTTATAGAGATATAGATCTAAATATGATGTGCCTGTAGGGCTATCTGTAGTTTCCTTCAAATCCAGTGAAGGTGGATATATATCCTTCACTGCGTCATTTATATAGCGATTATACACAGCGAGAAGATCGTCTATATAGCGTTTGGTGAATGAGAAGGAACGGGCTTTGAATGGATCGGTTTTTGAAAGCGCCTGCATATAGTCATATTCATAAGAGAACAGATACAGGTCAGCCAACAGGGGTGTACAATTAGTACCCATTGGAATACCTATATGCTGCTGATATATTGTTTTGCCAAATTTCACATAGATATTATTAATGAGAAATTCAAGCAACTCTATAAACAAAGAAACATCCCATGAATGATATATCTTGTATGTAGTAGAGCTAATGAATGCTTTATGGCATCCGACATTAATATATCTACGATCAGTTTTCTTGAACACAGATACTATTAATGAACTTAGACGGGCAGTAAGGTCCTGGTGAGGGATTGTAGTATAGAGAATCGAGAAATCCCATGTGGATACATGTCTATACGGTATGTGACCTTTAGCATCAAGTTCTTCCGTAAGACATTTTGAGTTTTTCAATATACACATACATTCAACGCCAGAGTATTTAGAAATAGTGGCGCAATACCTTTCCCAAAATGTGTTTACCTCCTGAAGGGCCCTCGTCAACAGGGTTGAAAGAAGCTTGGTAGTGCAGCTTCTAGAACCAGCTATGAATTTAGCTTTGTATGGTGATTTATGCATTTTGGGGGTCCAGTATACTTTTAGAATATCATTATGTTTGGTTAGATATACGAGTTGTCAGAGCAGTTCCATCATAGCTCTCTAGATTTGTATCTAATACCGCTTATGCCGGTGCTAGGGGCCGTGTGGTCATGTCATCCAAGTTGCCACATGAACAGGTACAATAAAAGCGTACCTTAGATACAACACATATCACGAATCGTTAGATTCTTGGTATGTGCTTTAGAATAGGTTAACCAGAAGACTATACTGTGAAGTCATGTAGCTCTGTCAGTATGTCGGCAATTCCCACTTCCCCTATATGTGTTGTAATTTATTTACTTTTGTGTAACGTTGACACGATTGGTCTGTTGAGAAACATTATGATTGGCTGAATTATGATTGGCTTCCCGGTGGTCAATGATAACACCGGAATCCTTTTTGAAATGTGTTTCAAAACTGGAATATATCCCGTGATTCACCGGCGGTTCTATAAGACCGAATATAGTTTCAGCTCTGATATTCGCTAGGCAATCGACAACAATGAATTACTGGATCTACAATTATCAGATCTATTTTGTCGTCTGTGACTGCCAGCAGTCAAACTGTTATAGTTGATAGAGGATGGGAATTAAGATACACAGAACCTGTCACGAAACTCGACGTTATACACTTCCCGTATTAAATACAAATAATGGTCCATGGTGATGTGTATCACAACAGCCGAGAAACATTCCGAAATGCGAAGCCCATTTTCTTCATTTACTTTGTACATGCATGGTATGAGATGTGAAAAACTTCGAAAGCAATTTGACTGATTGCGGTGTGACTTATCAATAATGGAAAGCCTAAACCTTAATACGTCTGGTCTTAAGATGTTTGATCAGCCATATCTAGTGAATTGGAAATGGCTTTTACATGAGCACCGACATTTCTGCGAAAGGGCATCAGACGAGTAACCTTTGCCGTTGAGACCACATACATCATAATCAAAACAAATAATTCAGAGTTTCCGTCGCCAAAGCCGTTGAATCGCATTTATTTTAGGGTGTCTAGACGGCAAAATAAACGCTAGCCGTATTTCGATCCAAGGGAAATGACATGCTTTCGTGTATAGTCACAGCTACACATATACAGAGATACACAGGCATTTTACAAGTTCAGTTACTGAGCGGATCTTAAAGCTACCTTAAAGTTGTAGAGTTGTTACTGACAACAACAACTCGGTAATCGCAGTAACCGCGCAATTGTTTTAAATTCAGTTGATGGAGGATTTGCACTGCAGTTCCAAGATAATCTCTGGACAATGTCGCCAGGCCTCGATGGCAGTGGGCGGTGCAACGACACATGACTGACCACATCAGCTTCAGTTCATCGTTCGGGGCGCTTCGATGTCTCGTTAAATCCAGAATATATTTTAAACTGATGATAATTGGCATATGTTGGACAAGAAGATGCCAAAATCATCATAAATGTAAGCTTATTAATCCCTTCTTGGAATAGTAGGAATATTTGTTCCATATTGTCATATATACACCAGTTACCTGTAGTTGAAGAACAGCTTCATGTTATTGCCATAGGGGAGAGCTCATGAGAACGAACCTGAGCCCTCGCGGTGTCCCACGTGCTGTGCACCTGTCGCTGCCAACGGGGTCAGACAATTGCTACAAGCGTTTCGTCCGTCATTCATAATTCAGCCGTCGTCCATTAAAGAATATCCGCGTCCATAATTCAAAGACCTATTCCATATTCCATATAACAGTACTAGCACCAAATTCAAAAAGACAATCATAGTATACATAAACATAGGCTAGTTTCCTGCAAGAGAGAAGCGGTCAACAGTTGTCAATGATGCCGGCGAGACATCATAATGGTCCAAAATATCAAATCCGTTTCGCTGATCAGTATTCTTATTCTGTAATAACCGTTGTAAAGTCGTCATCTAGAGAATGATGTATCTCAGTCACGCGTTGATTGTTACTATTCATATGCGTACCATGAGGATCTTGAAGTACACGGGTTCATACGGCCCCTAGCCCCTCGTTAAGCGGAATTAGACACAAGTTATGAAACGTAACGCCATAGATCTTGCACGCTACGCTCATATTTTTCTATCAGCATGCGATATGTATCGCCAAATTTGAGAAACTTTGAGTTGAGGCGTTTAGTGGTATAGCCCTGCTTTATAAGTTTTTGCAACAATGTTTTGTGACGTTGATTAAAATCGTCACATTTAAAACAGGATCCAGCAAACGCTACTAGGCGAGATATGTATACGCCATATGCAGGTCCCCCTGGAATATTACTGTCCAGAAAGGGATAGTTTACGATGTGGAAATTGTAATCATCTCTTTTGTCATAAAGTGGACAAGAGAGAATGTCCGCTTCATTTTTACAGAGACATCTATCTAAATATGATGTGCCTGTAGGGCTATCTGTAGTTTCCTTCAAATCCAGTGAAGGTGGATATATATCCTTCACAGTGTCATTTGTATAGCGATTTTCCACAGCGAGAAGATCGTCTATATAGCGTTTGGTAAATGAGAAGGAACGGGCTTTGAATAAATCGGGTTTTGAAAGCGCCTGCACATAGAGTTTCTCGTTAAAAATATTTATGTGAAATTTGGCAACGCACTGTATCAACAGCATATAGGTATTTGGCCGTGTGGTCATGTCATCCAAGTTGCCACATGAACAGGTACAATAAAAGCGTACCTGAGATACAACACATATCATGAATCGTTAGATTCTTGGTATGTGCTTTAGAATAGGTTAACCACAAGACTATACTGTGAAGTCATGTGGCTCTGTCAGTATGTCTGCACCTCTTCCCATTTCCCGGTGAATAACACTTTCAAACACGCTGATTGGATAATACATGTAGCGTGAGAAAATAAATTACTACGCTTGGTCGTGACGTCACTGGACTATTTTTCCCATTGATAATATTTTACTACGAAATACTATGTTTACAAGTGCAACAACAACATAGATATCTGCAAGACGACCATTTTATCCAGATACATGCATCGGCCTGCAAACTGTATTTGCCAATAGCCATACAAGCAGCAATGATTTGCAATGGATAATTTCGACAGTTTTGAGGTTCAAATTTTGTATAAAGTACTCCCGTTCCGGTCGTAGTCCGTCATTTTTGTTTGGCGAATCGAGCCAGCCCTCCATTTGAGTACCGTTTCCCATCAGATCTCGAAGGTAAACGTTTGCTCATTCTTTTGGAATATCTGCATGGATTCTTCCCTATGTTTGCTTATTTCCTGCAATAGATCTGGATGATTAGAGACTTCAAACGAATTACGTATTCAAAATGATCTTGTCAGCCTAACATGTCGTCACCTCGCTGAGAACTCGCCAACCTGTCGCGCGCATGATGACATGCAGCGAACACGAGTGTAACTCGTGGAATAACATGAACCAAAATAAATAATGTATGAAGAACAGCCAATTAATAAATTAAACTTCATTCTGTTGTGAAATGGTGTACGATATTTTGAAATACTGTGAAAACTGAACAGCTTTAAAGGGAGGTGCTCAAGCTCTGTTGCATTTTGGAACTATATCAGCCTAGAGTATACAGCAACTTGTAAGGCTGTGGTGCGCCTGAGCCAGGGCCGTTTTTTCGTCGAGAATGAAACAAAGAAAAGAAATTTTGGGGTAGATTTGATAATGAAATCTTTTGAATTATTGCGTTTATAATTCACTTGAAAATAGTTATGTGATAAACAGAATCTTACACTCGTGGCAATTTAACATGAAAGTTATGAAACCCGTTGAGTAAATTATATACGTTATAATTTACCTGAATATATATAGTATAGATCTACATAATGATATTATTAATAAACCTTCTGAATTCATACGTTAATCATTAATAACGATTAAATAATCTATATTTTAGGTTTTATATCGCTTTTACAAAAAGATATTATTTCGATATATATATATATATATAGCACGGATTCATATCAATAAATGCTCCGAATCTGTACGCTAATCATTCATATACGAGTTCTATATTGTAGGCTGTATTAATTTTTACAAAAATTGCAATTAGTGTTACCAAACACTCGACTAATAACCTCGCTATACAGATAGGAGGCAGTCACGTTACATAATTGTGTTGATTTTAGTATCTGTCAATGCGAGAGTGTAGGGTTGTATAGTGGTAACAGGTGTGATTGAATAAACAGAAATCGCACGGTTTGATTATAGGCAAGCGTTTCAATTATAGCCCTCATAACTTGATTTCAATCAGTGTATGATAACATTGGGTTTTGAATGTTTATATCGCTTATTACTTCGGAATGGCGAATTTACTGCAAATTACCATCGAACCTAAGTATTACAATTTTATTACAACTTACTCACCGATAATACTGATACGTTTAATTACACGACTTTGGCGATATAATGATGTACATAGCGAACGGCGTTGTAAATCATCTAAAATTTGATTATAGCCGTGTTCCATATAACGATCGCTCACTTTTAATATCTCAATTGTATATTTTGTACAGGATAAAAACTCTGTATGGGCTGGATTCGTACGAGAAAATGCGGACATTTTAGGTAGTTCCGGTTGGCCCAGTTTGGAGAATGTATTTGCCATAGATGGGGTCGTTGAAACACGAACGGTTTATAATGACGATGACTGGAATGCGGGTATAAGAAATCCGACAACCATTCTCCTAAATGATTCCCCTTCACTTCCGGAGATTAAAACACGCAAATGTGTAGAAGAATTATCCCGTTTATTCTCGCCCAGAGTTTGCAAAAACTGTAACCAGTCATTAGGTGTCGAAGTTTGTGGAAAATGTCGAGTTAGTTTATGCCGAGATTGCGCATGTTTCGCCCGACAGGTGTCATTCGGGGTTTTTATGTGTCCAACCTGTTGTAGTTGTGAGTTTTGTGGTTATTGGCGAATGAAACTTTTCAAATAATCAAAACTGGTGATAACAATAAACAGCTACTACACGTATTTGTTATCATTGGATACCAGCTGTAACCGACCATCGTCCATATAAAGTCATATCGAAACGACTCTGGACGGTGGCTGAAAGAAAGAAGAACGCAACTTCGGTTGTTAAAGTTCAAAGTAAATATTTATTTATACAAATTAATTTAGTAATGAGAGTTTCAAAACGAAAATACAAACTGAGCAATCCTAGTACCCAAACGTCAGCTGAGGGTATATCGATAACGAATGCAACGGTCCGCCCTCGTGGCGAAATCAACAGGTTTGATCGGTTATCTTTTGTACTCGCGCGGTAAAAGTCTGTTTATTAAGAATTTACACATCTCAGCGGCCGATTCTTCCGCCTCAATCAATCAATCAATCACTCACTCACTCACTCACTGTCCCCAAAAGTTCATGAAAAGTTTCCAAAAGTCCACGAAAACTCACTCACCACTCACGCAATCACTCTCACTCACTCATTCATTCACTCTCACTTCACCACGTACTCACCACCACCACCACTTCCTCACCTTGTACCACGCTCACTCACTCACTCACAGTCCCCAAAAGTTCATGGAAAGTTCTTAAAAATTCCCAAAGTTCATGAAAAGTTCTTAAAAGTCCAGGAAAGTCCAAGAAAAGTCCCTCACTTCAATACCACCACCAGCGTAATGAGCTTCTCACTCACCACAAATCACTCATACCACTACCCCTCACTCACGTGGCTTTCACCACCCTCACATCAATCTTCACTGCCACTACTACCACTCACTCACCTTCAAAAACTCAGCGGCCCAGCAGAGCCTGGGGCAGCCACTCACCCTCACCACGCAATACCACCATCACCCACACTGAATTTGACCTCACAGCCTGTGTGGAAGCATTGGCAAGCAAGTCTATCATTCACAGAGCCAATATTCAAAAAACCGAAACAGTGGGAGAGTTGCACCATATTATCCGATATTGTAAAAGGTTATCTTTGAGCATATTGACACCAGGCGGGCGCTGTTAACCTCCTTGCCCCCTTTATGGGTATTAATAATGGTGACCTGATGGCGCCCCTGGTGTCAATATACTCAAAGATAACCTTTTACAATATCGGATATTAATAATGGTGTAACAAAGATCACTGTCGGGTCAGCCCGGAGTTATCTCCCACTAGTTCCAGTTTTTGTCACCAGGGCCACGAGTGGTCAATACGACAGATGACGTCACAAGTAGGTCAACAGCGCCCCTGGTGAATGGGACCGCAGATGCGCTAATGCGCAACCGATATATGCGAGGGTCAGTCAGAGTGTGAGTGAGTGAGTGAGTGAGTGATTGCGTGAGCGAGTGAGTGATTGCGTGTGAGTGAGTGAGTGAGTGAGTGAGTGACTTTTCTTGGACTTTTAAGAACTTTTGATGAACTTTGGGAATTTTTAAGAACTTTTCGTGAACTTTTGGGGACTGTGAGTGAGTGAGTGAGTGAGTGAGTGAGTGAGTGAGGGACTTTTCTTGGACTTTTAAGAACTTTTAAGAACTTTTCATGAACTTTGGGGACTGTGAGTGAGTGAGTGAGTGAGTGAGTGAGTGAGGGACTTTTCTTGGGCTTTCCTGGACTTTTAAGAACTTTTCATGAACTTTGGGAACTTTTAAGAACTTTTCATGAACTTTTGGGGACAGTGAGTGAGTGAGTGAGTGATTGATTGATTGATTGATTGAGGCGGAAGAATCTGCCGCTGAGATGCGTAAATTCTTAATAAACAGACTTTTATCGCGCAAAAGTACAAAAGACAACCGATCAAACCTGTTGATTAGTTGATTTCGCCACGAGGGCGTACCGTTGCATTCGTTATCGATATACCCTCAGCTGACGTTTGGGTACTAGGATTGCTCAGTTTGTATTTTCGTTTTGAAACTGTCATTACTAAATTAATTAATTTGTATAAATAAATATATACTTTGAACTTTAACAACCGAAGTTGCGTTCTTCTTTCTTTCAGCCACCGTCCAGAGTCGTTTCGATATGACTTTATATGGACGATGGTCGATTATAGCTGGTATCCGATGATAATAAATACGTGTAGTAGCTGTTTATTGTTATCACCAGTTTTGATTATTTCGGCTGCTTCATTCGCCAATAACCACAAAACTCACAACTACAACAGGTTGGACACATAAAAACTCCGAATGACACCTGTCGGGCGAAACATGCGCAATCTCGGCATAAACTAACTCGACATTTTCCACAAACTTCGACACCTAATGACTGGTTACAGTTTCTGCAAACTCTGGGCGAGAATAAATGGGATAATTCTTCTACACATTTGCGTGTTCTAATCTCCTGAAGTGAAGGGGAATCATTTAGGAGAATGGTTGTCGGACTTCTTATACCCGCATTCCAGTTATCGTCATTATAAACCGTTCGTGTTTCAACGACCCCATCTATGGCAAATACATTCTCCAAACTGGGCCAACCGGAACTACCTAAAATGTCCGCATTTTCTCGTACGAATCCAGCCCATACAGAGTTATTATCCTGTAAAAAACATACAATTGAGATATTAAAGGTGAGCGATCATTATATGGAACTCGGCTATAATCGAATTTTAGATAATTTACAACGCCGTTCACTATGTAGATCATTATATCGACAAAGTCGTGTGATTAAACGTATCAGTATTGTCGGTGAGTAAGTCGTAATAAAATTGTAATACTTACGGACGATTCTTTAGGTTCGATGGTATTTTTCAGTAAATTCGCCATTCCGAAGTAATAAGCGATATAAACATTCAAAACCCAATGTTATCATACACTGATTGAAATCAAGTTATGAGGGCTATAATTGAAACGCTTGCCTATAATCAAACCGTGCGATTTCTGTTTATTCAATCACACCTGTTACCACTATACAACCCTACACTCTCGCATTGACAGATACTAAAATCAATACAATTATGTAACGTGACCGCCTCCTATCTGTATAGCGAGGTTATTAGTCGAGTGTTTGGTAACACTAATTGCAATTTTTGTAAAAATTAATACAGCCTACAATATAGAACTCATATATGAATGATTAGCGTACAGATTCGGAGCATTTATTGATATGAATCCGTACTATATATATATATATATATATATATATATCGAAATAATATCTTTTTGTAAAAGCGATATAAAACCTAAAATATAGGTTATTTAATCGTTATTAATGATTAACGTATGAATTCAGAAGGTTTATTAATAATATCATATGTAGATCTATACTATATATATTCAGGTAAATTATAACGTATATAATTTATTAATATCCAGGCGCAATAATTTATACAAATAGAAATTGATAATGACGTATGACAGCACTATGTGGCTTGCGGAGGCTATGTGCATTTGGGAGGCTATGTGCATTTGGGAGGCTTGTGCGGGGCCTGTAACACGCATTATCTACTACTGTCGCTACTTTTCGTAATGTGTGTCTAATTTCGCTTAACCTGGGGCTAGAATCCGTTTGAATATCATGTCTTCCTGACAACATTGAAAACTGTTGTCTCTTGTAAGAAACTATCTTTGTTTTATTATTTTTTACTATTAACTGTCATATGAAAGAGTCCTTCTGTTTTTGACGCAGAAATTCTTGTATGGACGACGGCTGAATATTGAATGTTGGGTCCTACGCTTGATATTACGTGAACATGCAAATGAAAATATAAATCAATATTTAAGACTCAATTCGAACGGGTCATTTGACACCCTTATATAATAAGATATATTATGGATGTAATTTGGTATAAAGATACATACATTCACGTTTGATCACTCAAGCCTACGGCCTTCATGACCAAACTTAGACTCATCCTATCGCAGCCCGATCTATTCTATGTGTCTTACCACAGTAAACAAGGAATTATTTCTTAAATTTCTAGCAAATCTGAGAACAAAAAATAATCTCCGGTATGTTATTTTTGCAGTAGAACCACAGACAGTTTGCTGAATCCTGACACTAATGTACATTTGTTTACGCCTTTCAATGAACTGAACTGGTCACTGACATCCCGATAAGGAATTGTCGTGTATAGGAACATCCAATATTGATACGTTTCTGTACAGTTTGTGGCCTTCTGCATCAATAGATTTTGAGCTAAATATTCCATATCTGGCCATAGAGGTTTGACGTTACCACATTGGATGTTCCACTTTCTCTCGTTCAAAATACGTTATAAAAAAGTCTGCATTCCCTCAATTCCTGTGCCAGTACCTTTAGTTGAGCAGTAATGTTTGGCGAATGCTTAAAACTTCTGTATGTATGGTGTTCAGCTATTTTCATCATCCGAACGCATGGTACGATCATACGTAAATACTTCTGTCCGTAGCCATGTGGTAACCGGTGTGATTTGGGTGTATTAGGGCCGATTGGCTCAGTTGGACCCGCCATAGGTTCAATCACATTCATTTAATAAAAACACACCTCCATCCCTTGGTGAGTAGAAGTGTCCCCATCACAAAATAGAAACATCATCGTTTATGTGAACTATCGCCGATTTTATTTCTCCTAAACATTTCAGCTTTCCCTAATATCGATCTTCTTAGGAAAAAACAAGCAGCGATGCAGTAGCTAATTTCCACAAATTCTCCAGCAGTCTCCCACAGTCGCCCCCCTCCCCGCCCCCTTCGATTAATACAAACCAGTACGTGTACTATAACCCCGTAGCGTATCCAATTTTCAGGCCAAATTTTTGAAAAACAGATAATTTCATTGGCTCGTTTTCTCATGTGACGTAATGCTGTGTGAAGCTGGAATAGGGTCAAATACATGTAGAATGAAGTCAAAAAGCTGCGGGTATTTTCTAATGACATGTGATACTCCCTCAACTCGGTAAGATGGCCTTGTTGTTGACATTATTTCTTATTCGCAAATTACTTTCGCAGTCGTTTTCTAAATAAATTGCATTGTAGTCACGCTATGACTGCACTCGTTCATATCAACACCATTATGATCTTAGTCCGTATACTATGAAAGAATAACAAAGCGTGGCATCTCTAAAACTAAGTTTGGTCACGAGTTTTTGCAGACAGTGATTGTCTGATTCACCTGATGCAGTGAAGTGGACTCTCCGAGAAATATGAGGATATTCTATCACACGATGCTCGTACAGCCCGTAGGCCCAGGTTGAGCGGAATTAGACAAGAATACAAAACGTTACTCTAAAGATCCTGCACAGCAGGGATTGTTTCACTATCAGCCTGCGATTTTGATCACCAACTTTGAGAAACTTTGAATGGGGGCGATTTGTCAGGAGAACCAGTTTTTCCAGTAATACCATTTTTTAAGGATATAGCTAATGGTACAAGGCAAGATCTGTATAATCAATATCCTGGCCAGTAGTATACAGCGCGCAAGATAAGTAATATTTCACCCGGATGTAGAGGTCATAGAGGTCAATGATGAATATTGACCAATCAAATGCGTGGATGTAGTTAGACTGCGCATGTGCAGAATTGGTGGTGACGTCATAAGTGTGGATGTGCGCGTGAGGGACAGAGTGGGGAGGTGGGACAAGATGGCGGCCTGTTTTAGTGTGTTGTGTGGGAGGTGGGACAAGATGGCGGCCTGTTTTAGTGTGTTGTGTGGGAGGTGGGACAAGATGGCGGCCTGTTTTAGTGTGTTGTGTGGGAGGTGGGACAAGATGGCGGTGGGTTTTAGTGTGTGTGTGGGAGGTGGGACAAGATGGCGGCCTGTTTGTGTGTCGTGTGGGAGGTGGGACAAGATGGCGGCCTGTTTTAGTGTGTTGTGTGGGAGGTGGGATAAGATGGCGGCCGGTTTTAGTGTGTGGGAGGTGGACGGCATGTTCGGGCAAAAAAAAAGTTCCGGCAAAAAAAAAAAAAAAAAAAATGTATTCATGCGCGGTGATGCGGTTTGGCCGTGGTTTTGGCGGTGATTCGGTCTCGGGAAAAAGCTTCCGCGGAGAAAAAAGTAGTCCCTAGATAAAATGGTCCGATGGGGTCGAGTGAGGTATCAAAGTGAAGGTTAGGTGAAGGAGCATCTAATGGGCTGGGTGTGGGGTTGAAATATCGTCATTCTGCGCATGCGCGGCGGCCGAAGGGTATGAAAATAGCTTTTTGGAGCTAGGGGAGCCCCTAAGGGTCCGATGGGGTCGAGTGAGGTATCAAATTGAAGGTTAGGTGAAGGGGCATCTGATGGGCTGGGCGCGGGGTTGAACTATCGGCATTCTGCGCATGCGCGGAGGCCAAAGGGGATGAAAATAGCCTTTTTGGAGCTAGGAGATTGACTACTGGTCCAGTGGGGTCGAGTGAGGTATCGATGTGAAGCATTCGTGAAGGGGCATCTGATGGGCTGGGTGTGGGGTTGAAATATCGGCATTCTGCGCATGCGCGGTGGCCAAGGGTATGGAAATAGCGGTTTTGGAGCTAGGGGAGTCCCTAATGGGCCAATGGAGTCGTATGAGGTATCAAAGTGAAGCATTCGTGAAGGGGCATCTGATGGACTGGGCGTGGGGTTGAAATATCGGCATTCTGCGCATGCGTGGTGACCCAAGGGTATGGAAATAGACGTTTTGGAGCTAAGGGAGCCCCTAATGGTCCAATGGGGTCGAGTGAGGTATCAAAGTGAAGCATTCGTGAAGGGGCATCTGATGGGCTGGATATGGGGCTGAACTATCGGCATTCTGCGCATGCGCGGTGGCCCAAGGGTATGAAAATAGCCGTGTTGGGAGCTAGGGGAGCCCCTAATGGACCAATGGGGTCCAGTGAGGTATCAAAGTGAAGCTTATGTGAAGGGGCATCTGATGGGCTGGGTGTGGGGTTGAACTATCGGCATTCTGCGCATGCGCGGTGGCCCAAGTGTATGAAAATAGCCGTGTTAGGATGTAGGGGAGCCCCTAATGGACCAATGGGGTCGAGTGAGGTATCTAAGTGAAGCATTCGTGAAGGGGCATCTGATGGGTTGGGTGTGCGGTAGGAATATCATTCTGCGCATGCGCAGATGCAATACGGAGGTCTCGTCAAATCAGAAGCGAGTATTTCAAATCCGTCCCAGAGCTCTCGTCCAATCAGAAGCGAGTATTTTGACCCGGTGCATTATGGGACATATCCAAGATGGCGGCACGTGTGTTCAAGATGGCGGCACATCCGGTGTCGAAAACTGGCCATTTTGTCGGATGTGGTCACTTAGTGTCGAAAACTGGACCCTGTATGACGTCACTTCCGGGTTTTTCACTAAAAACTACATCCAAACATAGAAGAGTTCCTAATGTTTCCTCTTAGACGTCCGTATGTTCAATCGCCGGTGAGTTTTCCCGCCCCGCCCCAGCGCCCCGCAGCGCGAGCGCGCGCGCGAGTTCTCCGGAAGTGCGCGTCATCCCCGGCAGTGCGCGCGCGGACGCGGGTCAAAAGGTCAAAGGGTCACCGCCAGGTCAGACGGTCCAATGTCCAATGAGACAATGTTGCGGCATCGCTATAGTCAGAGCTTGAGCACAATAAAAAATTCTAGATTCTAGGGGGATTCTAGATGAACCTGGGAAAGATGGGCAGTTCCATTTGGACCAATCAGCGGTCGAGAAAAAGAGCCAATCAGCGGTCGAGAAAAAGAACCAATCAGCGGTCGAACAATCAGCCAATCGAATTAGGGTATTCACGGTGTGCTTTCGCTGACGTCCGCGCCTACATCTGGGTTCTTGTACACCCGGGTAATGTTTTTCTGGACATGGATGGGTTACCTTTGGCTCCATTCTAGGCCATTGATTGACTAATACGGTGTTCAAAGCCACTTTCATGCATTATGCTCATAGAACTTATAGTCATAATCTATACGTGTTGGACGAGTCTCTTCACTCACCGTATACACGTACCTCAATGAAATGCCCGCTCCAAACCTAGACCAAAGACACGTACTTGGTCTGTAGGCTGATTTCATTGGCTCTCTATTTTTTACCATAGTGC
>JAVTVY010017375.1:0-64078 GCA_036873755.1 Hanleya hanleyi | reverse complement strand
AAACTCCGTGACTGTATAGTTTATCGTCATGGGGTTATTTTGAGCCCATTTGCCTAACCGCCCGAGCAGAAGATCATGGGCAAATTCAAGATGGCGGCCGCGTGGGGGTACCAGAAAAGTGATGTTTTCGTCATATTTGTTCAAAATATCTGCTTTTGCGCAATGAAAAGTGGGCGACAACTATTTTATTTCACATCACATTAATATTTACTCATTTTTATCATGCAGTTTTTGTGGAGAAATTGCATAAATAAAAAATTCGGAAAATGTGACCGAAAAATCGACCAAAAACGTCGTTTTCGAAAATGACGTCACTGTGACGTCATCAAAACGGTCATCTTGAATTGTTTTATTATTGAGGGGCATTTCGTCTCCTGCCTGACAGAAATCAATTAAGAAATAATCGTATATGCGAAATAAAATTAATTTCAGAAAGTAAATGCAAATGGCCGCCGGTTACAACACAACACGATAACAATAGGTTACTAAATTGGCTCTTGACAAAGAAGCTAGTAGGTAAAAAAACTATCGAATAAAATTCAATGGAGTTTAATCAGGAAGTTAGTTCATAAAAAACATTGCATCACGGGATATCGTCAAGTTTTGAAGCTATTGATTGGCGGATTCAGTGTTTTAGATAAAGCCATTGATTGGTGGATTCAATGTTTCAGATAAAGCTATTGATTGGTGGATTCAGTGTTTTAGCTAAAGCTACTGATTAGTGAATTTCAGTGTTTTAGATAAAGCTACTGATTGGTGAATTCAGTGTTTTAGATAAAGCTACTCATTGGTGAATTCATTGTTTTAGATAAAGCTATTGATTTGTGGGTTCAGTATTTTAGATAAAGCTACTGATTGGTGAATTCCGTGTTTTAGATGAAGCTACTGATTGGTGAATGCAATGTTTTAGATAAAGCTACTGATTGGTGGGTTAAGTGTTTTAGATAAATTCTGAATTTTGATTGGCCTCAATGCACAAAGGTCTCAAGTTTATAACCCCAGAAACTCCCCGGAACCCTGTAGCGTTGCTACTACTAGATCGTTTTACACTAGCATTTCGGAAATGGAAACTTGATATTTCGCACATGCGCATGTGAAAAAAATGGGAAGGCAATCCATCTAATCATAGCTTTTCCGTGAAGAATCATTACAATGCGCTGATTGATACATTTTTTTTCCAGAAAGGCAATAGGTTACTGGGGCGATCGGAGAATTGCAACCATGAAGGAGATAATTTTTGGAATGAAGATTGTGAAGATGTTTTGCTGGGAGGACTCGCTCACCGCCAGGATAGAGAAGTTACGAAGGTATCATTTTTATCCCAAAAACTGCATTATACTGTCATTGTTCTTCATATCAAGTCATTAATAACGGTTGAAATATTTATCATAGCGAGGTGTATATCTCTATCAATTTAAAATTCAGAACTCTATAGATTTTTTTCAGTCCGACATCGATGGCGTTCGCGAATCCTTAACCCTACCTGACCTGGGTAGGTGGGCATTATAGCCACTCCAGCCAAACTTTCTCTCCTCTCCCCGAAACGGCAAAACACTGAAAGCCGAAAATCCGCGAATCATTAGTTTATCATATTGTGTAGTCAAAATACAAGCCTGTTAATTGACAAACCAAAATGAAAAGCATTGGATATACATCTCACCACTGTCTATTATACAGAGAGGAAACTCGGTTTCTTGCACAGGCCTCTGTGCTGCGTGGTATAAATTTCTGCCTTTCAAGCATCCTTGGCCGACTGATGATATTTGCCATATTCGTTGGAAGCTGGTGGCTAGGAATAAGCTTACCATCATCATCTGTGATTCCCGCAATTGGATGGCTGGAAATATTCCAGTATAGCAGTCGATTGGCCATTGTGAGTCTTGAGGATGTGCTACAAATATTTCAGTCGTTACACAGAATTCAGGTGAGATATTTTAACCCTATCCGGCTTGTAAGTGAGACCAAAATGCCCCCACCCTAATCATTTGTCTTACCCCTTCAGCTATGGAGCTAAATCTTTCCACATTATACTCTTGGGTAAAGCTCTAATAGAAAATGTGAAAAAAATCCAAAATGGCCCTTTTCAAAAACGGCATTTTTTGGACGATTTTTCAGTCAGATTTTTTATATTTCTTATTTATGCAATTGCTCCGCAAAAACTGCATGCTAAATTAGTAAATAGTAATATGGTGTTAAATAAAATAGTTTTTACCACTTTTCATCGATGGAAAGCAGAAATTTTGAGGAAAAATGACGAAAACATCACTTTTCTGGTACTCCACTAGGACGCCATCTTGAATTTACTCATGAGTTCTGCAAGCAATCCCAAAATAAAATATAAAGTCACGGAGTGTCAGCTCTCAATTTTTTGTAATTCCGGATATAGCACAGAAGGTTTCTCGGAAGGTTTCTTGGTACGTAGGCCATTTTGCCCTCCCCCCAAGCCTGGTAGGGTTAAATCAACACAATTTATATTCCGAGAATTCTTCCAGAGCTACTTCTCGTGATAGATCTTTTCCTAATATGGGCATCCTTTCGAAATCATCTTATTGGGTCGTCTTTTTCGCAAATGTCATTTCCCCCAAAATGGGAGCCTGTTTCAAAATTATAAGCAAAACGACATAAACATCCCATAAATCATGTTTCTTTTCACATCTACTCGAACCATGAAGTTTCTAAATGTCGTATGAAAAGTTTCATAACCCCTCTGGTCATTGTCATTTAAATCTGGTCATGGACTCCTTTCAAAACATTTACACGAGAAGATTTTACGCTGACAGGCTTGGATTGATGTCACGGAGCTAAAACATTGATCTTCAAACTTAGGCCAAACATGGGTCACAGCCACCATTTGATCTCTTTGGAACCCCGAAGACTTTAATTTAAAACTCAATTAGTTCAGTAGTTCATGAGATATTGTGATGAAAAGACCAATGTAACCTCAATTTGACGCCATGTATTGTGACCTAACAGATTGGGTCAGACATGAGTTTAAATATTGAAGTAGTTAGCGAGACATTACGCTGATAAGCTCAGTGTGGCGCCTATGCCGACACTGGCGTCGAGTCGATGGACAGAACAAAAACGTTATTCCATCTCCCCCCTCCCCCCGCTCCTCCTCCTACTACCCTCGCTATTCCTTCCCATTATTATGCAGACATACATGTGGCATATCGTAAAATCACTGCGATGAAACAAAAAAAACATATTGTAATATTGGATACTATACCCTTTATCCAGAGATTATGACCAACTCTACACCATGTACGACCACTATCATAATATGTATCTCATTATCGTCTTCCTGGATAGATTTAATAGTTAAGCTTCGCTGGCTGGAAAGAAAAGAAAAATCGGAAAAAATCGTATGCTAATGCATTGAGACTACATTACTACTCATCTGCACGACACATTTAACACATAACCATAACAGTATTTCCGAGTTGCTTTTGTTCACAAACAGAAATTCCTGACGCTGCCCGAACTCCAGTCCGATAGATTGCGAAATATTGCTCAGAGTAGAGGGAGATCTGGTCAGCAGGGTGATATTACTATCACAGGGATTTACGCCAGTTGGTTTACTGCGGAAGACATGAGATACAAGGACACTTGCGAGTATGGGAACGACGAAAGCGATGCGGCAATAACTGTGGGATTACTGAGATCTACAGACAAAACGGTGAGTCTCAATGCGTTTAAATATATCTCCCTAGTATAATCCGTGGCGTGTCCTACTCCTCCTACTCCTCTTCCTCCTCCTACTCCGCTTTACTCATACTATTAAAGAAGCAGGCCAGGGAGGCAAGAGCCTTGTGGGTTTCACTTCTTAATCCGTGGCGTGTCTGACTCCTCCTCCTCCTACTTCATGAGATCCCTTGGTCACCCTACAGTAGAATGGGTCGACTGCGCATGCGTGATGAACAGCATAGAAAGGACACAGCGGGTCGCATAGGCGTGGCGCAGTACAGGGTGGGGCGAGAGACCTGGGGTTTTCACTACCTGAGATTCCATGGGCCAGGCTTGCACCCTACAGTAGAATGGGTCGACGGCGCAGGTGCGATGAGTAGTGCGCGATGAGTAGTATAGAAAGGGCACGCAATCTGCCTATATTATTTAATCACTGCGGCTCCTTTGGGTGTTCCTGCGAGGTTGGTTCTGATTTACGTCACGTGGTAGGGATATTCATGTCCGTTCAAACACCTGGCTAACCTATAGATATAGAATATATGAGGGTCGGCCCAGATGGGGTGGGGACATACCCCTGAGGGCAGTGGGTGGGTTCAATGAAAGCTCGTATATGGAATAGGTGATGTTTGGATGAAAAGCTTCGGAATTTATCTAGCTTAGAGCAATGGGAGAAATGCGATATAGCTATATACACACATTGAATCACGCTGCTAGGTTTATCAAAACGCTCATTTAAAGTTTAACAATAGCCTAATTGGCGCTATGCTTAATTGACTACTATGGACCACTTACCTAAGCAACTAATAAACAAATTGCCATATACCATGTTCTGTTAAGACCAATCTAGTAGAGCTACAGGATCACGTTCTGGCCAGATAATTCGAGTAGGTTTATTCAACAATATACACATGCATCCTCTCCTATCAGTTGGCAATTACACAGGCGACAACACCTTTCATCTTCTGATTTTTTCGGTGAAGTCTATCGACCAGTTTCAATCGGGAGCCAAGGATTTGTGGTTCGAAAGTATTTTTTCTTAAGTTTTCAGGTAAACCCTACCAAACATTTTACGTTCCCTCCCTAACGACAAAAAGTTAAAAGATGGCACTCTGTGAATTTGTAGTTTATCATATTGTGGTCAACATAAAGACGATTGAACCGTGTAAGGTTATTAAACCCCAATCATACCAAACGCGTAACCGCATAAATACAACGAAAGAAAGAGCGGACAACTTTCAGGCTTTATAGCTTAAGTTATTTGTGGTCATTTTCAACCTACACGTATTTGCATAATCGTAGGTGCCAAATATCATGGGCACATGCAAAATGGGTAAACTACCAGAAGTATAGCGTGGTAAGTTTCAGCCCGATAATTTCAATTGGAATATATTCAAATATATCGCCAACCCCCCTCTCTTCCCTCTCTTCCAACACATCTTCAAAGTAAATTATGCCTTATTTCCGCATATATTTGTTTATTGAACGCAATGAATGGGATGTTAAACTAAGGCACAAACACAGCACATATACCGTTCGTTAATCCGAGCATCCCATGGAAATGGAGGAGTTAATTTTATTTTTCCCGCAATAATTTTTCAGGACCGTTTCATGACAAAACCTGAAAATAGCAAGGTCATTACAGGTCAAGTGACTGGTGTGTGGAATGGACCTTAGTGGACTGGTAATACTGGTGTTGTCATTTGAATTGAAAGACAAGTTCATTTATTAAGCGATTTCTTATTTCTTCAATCTTCGGTGATTTCTCATGTGGTAGATACTTGGCCAATGCAAAGTGTCCACATTGTACATCTGTGTTAAAAATGTAATGATGTCCAGTCCAACGTTTTACCTGATCAGACATCAACTTATACACCAATTGGGGACTCAACCAATAATAGCGGAACATAAACGTAATCAGGACATTCGATCTGTGGCTCACTCAAGAGCATTAGAACATCCATTTACTATGATCGTCAGCGGCCCGACTGGTTGTGGGAAGACATCATGGTTAATGAAATTTTTGGAGCGTGCTAATATCTATCCCTCTCCAACACGCATCGTATGGTGTTACAGTCAATGGCAGTCAGCCTATGAATCTACACGTCTGGAAAATGTCAACTTTCTCCCCGGCATACCTCATGACGTAGGTGAAAAGTATTACTTCGATCCCGACCAAACCAACGTTATTGTTCTGGACGATTTGATGGGTGAGGTAAAGCGCGAAGAAAAAATTGCCGACCTATTCACCAAAGGTTCGCATCACAGAAATTTATCCATAATTTATCTGACTCAGAATCTCTTCCTCCAAGGCAAGGCATCTCGAGATATCACGCTAAACTGTCAGTATTTCGTTCTATTCAATAATAATTGGGCACACCGGTTCTCGTCAGATCACCGAAGTTAAGCAGCGTTGAGCTCGGTCAATACTTGGATGGGTGACCGGGTGCTGTACTGACTGGGCTGATCAGTGTCCAGAATAATAGGAACTGTGGACACTCTCGTGTTCTGGCACATGTAGGCGCCGTCGTGATATGACTGAAACAATGTTGAAAACGACGTTAAATCCTACTCACTCACTCACTCACTCCTATTGATAGACAGCAAATTTGCACGTTCGGGAGACGGATCTTTCCTCGGGATATGACACATTTTATAGCAAAATTTCACGAAGCCACATCTCGTCCGTACGGATATCTGTTCCTCGATTTAAAACCCCATACAGCGGAAAATGACAGACTGTCTACCAATGTAATACCAGGCGACGATGAACTTGTAAAGGAAGAAAGGCAACTGCTGCCTCGCCCACCCCCAATTCATAATCCATCAACACAATTTCAACGCATACCCGTTCCTCTCTCAAACGTGATACAATATCACGATTCGCCATCTTCCGCTAAGAGGAATGATCAAGTGGGAGAGGGATTACATACGAAGACAGATGCACCGTGGTTCAAACGGAATGAAGATGATGACGAGTCCCAGCAGAGGCAGATGATCCATATGAGCGGGAATGGAATTGAGCTTCGAAAGAGGAAATACCCTTCAGATGACGAGTGTTGTAACTATGAAGAAATCATCCATCCTAGGAAAATAGATCAACCTACCCATTTGCGGAAACGGGTCAAATATAATGTGTGGAAAGAGATGTTCGGTAAACCTATCGCAAGAGATTACAGGGTTGAGATTGATGAGAGAAAACAGCAATATATAAGCCAAGGTTATGACGAGGATGAGTCTGATGAAAACGCTACGCAGGATTATATTTCATCGATGATGAAGACCTTACGTCAAACATACTACAAACTGCTTGTGAACATACAAAAACTACAAACTGATTATATTCATAACGAGATTTTGAAAACAACGAGGTGTATACAAACGTTATACGACATGGACTACGACGAAGCACTCAGACAGACGATTAAGATGCGGAAATTCTTATTCGATAAGTTGGTTGATAGCGTTAGTAATAATAACGACTATGAGGAAAGTAGTGACAGCGAAGATTCCGAAAACATCGATTCCGAATAAAGACTCCAGTAGAAATATTAGTAGATAAACATTAGATGTTAAAGTGATAGCCACAACAAAGGTGATGTATTTCATATAAGCTGATTCCTTCATTATTTGTAAAGCAGTGCTATTATGAATAGAGCGATTATTTTATAATGATCGTATTGGTTTGTCTCTATTTCATACTACTCCTCCTCCTCTTACTCCCGGAAATAGCTGTACACGTCATTCGGTTATTTATACCTTATGACATCATGTCACGTTATCTCCCGAACCTATATATAAGCGCCCTTGTCTACCGTCATCCACCTAATTTTACTACATATCTATACATATTCGGTTATTTATACCTTATGACATCATGTCACGTTCTCCCCCGAACCTATATATGAGCGCCCTTGTCTACCGTCATTGACCTAATTTTACTATATATCTATACATATTCAGTTATTTATACCTTATGACATCATGTCACGTTCTCCCCCTAAGCTTATGACGGTCATGGACAACAGTTTCCCGTATAAAGCGTACATTCAAATGCTAATGAATTTCGGTGAAGACGCTAAAACAACTCAGCTGTTCCCTCAACTATATGTAGCTGATGAAGGTATTAATCTGAATTCCACGGATCCCGCAACAGGAGGAAATGTCGGGCTTACACAGAGAAGCAGATTCATCGCGGAGAGTAATGTATTCGAAATGGAAGGAAACTTCATGCAAGACGTTTTCAAACAGCAGCGCTACTTGCTGAACAATGTGGATGTATACATCAAAATGTATCGCTCCACACCGCAGTTCATAATGATGTCGGGCGAAGAAAATCAGATGTATAAACTGATGATACAAGACATCAGCCTGAAAGTTCAGAAAGTTCGCGTAATCCCCGGTGTGATATTGGGACATGCCAAGATCTTGAAAAAAATACATCTGCCAAATATCCGTACTTGAGGACGGAGACCAAAATGGCTTCCTTAGCCGCGGGACAGACCCTCTTCCGCTGGGATAATATGTTTTTATCCGTCTACCCCAGCAGACTGGTGATAGGATTCGTATCGTCCAAAGCAGTCGCGGGGGATTATTAAAAGAACCCCCTAAACTTTCAACACTTCAGACTGGCCAATCTCTCGGTGAATATTGACGGTGTAACGACTCCGGGTCACTTCCTGAGAACGCGGTATAACTCGTTCTCGAAGAGTTCATTCACATCGGCTTACCTGAGCTTGTTCGATAGCATAGGACGTACCGGGGATAACTTCGGTAATTCTATAACCTGGGTTGATTATCATAACGGCTCTACCCTCTACGCCTTCAACCTCGACCCCTCCTACGCCGCAGAAGACCACCTTCAGCTCTTAACACTAGACAACGTACGTCTGGAAGCAACATTCAAGGAACCATTGCCTGAAAACGTGAGCTGCGTTGCCTATGCCGAATTCCCAGCACTGTTCGAGGTGGATAAGTCTCGTAACATCGTCTCCATTACACCATGAATACGGACGAACTTCTTTGCATCATTCACAGCGACCGTACGCTGGATGCATACGTACGCAGCGTGTACCCGGCTGACAAAGTTCCAAACCATGTGGTACGAACACCAGCAGCTTATATCGTGAATACCGACGTGGCGAATCTCCCCGGAGAACACTGGGTAGTGTTTTATTTGCGCGACCAGCAAGGAACATTTTTCGATTCCCTAGGACATCCCCCGGAATATTATTCGAACCATTTTGTAAAATTTCTCGAAAACAATAGTAAATTCCATTATTACAGCGATAGACAGCTTCAAGGAGATAACTCTTTTACTTGCGGTCACTATTGTATATATGTCTCACTTCAGCTTATACGGGGTATATCCCTGTCCAGTATCGTGACGGATTTCGATCAGAACCATTGTCATAACGATTGTTATGTATACAACTTTGTCAGACGATATTTTCCTCATTGTTTATATAATCCACTTCTTACGTATTGTAGTTGCTAGATCATTTACTTTCTTCATAATAAAAATGGTTTTGTAAACCACGCACGCATTGGTTCCTTATTTTATGTAAGGGGATGTCAATCTCTGTAGTCATCATTCTAGTCGATAGGTATGGATGCGAACGGTTGGCGAGCCTATTTGTCGCAAGCCTATTTCAACCCGAAATACCCTATTAGTTTCACGGGGCCTTCTAAAGTACACGCCTTATTGAAGGATAAGGGATATAACGTAACGTTTAAAGATTTGACGCAGTGGTTGAGCGACCAGGACGCCTACAGTTTACAAAAGCCCGTTCGATACACCTTCAGGAGAAACAAGGTCGTCACGGCGGGTATTGACGATCTTTGGGATACCGATCTTGCAGATGTGTCGAATGTTTCCGAGCATAACAATGGCGTGCGGTTCCTCCAGTTCGCCATAGACGTCTTCTCGCGATATTTATGGGTTATCCCTCTTCCCAATAAACAGCATAGGGCTATAATTTCTGGACTCGACCAAATATTGATTGAGGGGAGACAACCTAAATATCTTCGTTTCGATAAAGGAAGCGAGTACAACAACCGATGGGTAAAAGCCTATTTGAAGAAGAAAGACATTCATTTCTACGTTACCCATAATGAAAAGAAAGCGAATTATGCGGAAAGAGTCATCAGGACCATGAAAAATAGTATATACAGATATTTCACCCATAAGCAAAGCTACCGATTACGCGACCGCACACATCTCTACGCAACAGAAGTCCTTCAGACGTTAACAGTGGGAACGAGGCGCTCCTATGGAAGGAAATGTACGTTGACACAGCGAAACAAGGTCGAGAACAAACGTTCACATTGAATATCGGTGATACCGTGAGAATCTCTCACATGAGGTACGCCTTCCAAAGAGACTATCAAGCTAAATGGCCGGAGGAACTCTTCAAAATTGCTAAACGATTCCGGAGGCGAGGCATAGCCGTATACGAACTCAAGGATTTTATGGACGAGGGCGTACAGGGGACATTTTATAAACATGAACTACAGCGAGTCAGAAAAGATCCCGACGCGTTATGGCGTATAGACGATGTTCTCAAGACGCGACGGAGGAGAGGTAGAGTCGAAAAGCTGGTTACATACATGGGTTGGCCTATCAAATTCGAGAGCTGGGTTGGCCAAGAGGACATCGAGACCATCCGGTAGAAGCTCCAAGCGCGAAAGCATACTTAGGGAGTGGTATAAGTGATTTATAATCAGTTTATCTTCCGCTTGCAACGCATCAACACAGTTTTTAACAATCATGGATTATACAACAACGAATTTAGTACATCCATTTAAGATGAAAGTTGTGGGTCCTATCGCTAGTGGAAAGAGTGTATGGGTAGATAAGTTATTGCGAGGTATTACAGAATATGTTCAACCTACACCGCAGAGAATTATCTACTCTTATGGTAAATGCCAACCTCTTTACGAAGAAATGTCGAAGAGGATGCCGGAGATAGAGTTCGTCCTAGGAATACCACACCATCTTGGCGCTGACGCTTATTTTAATCCCACCGTGAGGAATCTAATCATCATAGACGATCTCATGACAGAAGCGAAAAACGACACGAGAATATCCGATCTCTTCACCAAAGGATCTCACCATGACAACGCATCTGTTATCTATATAGTGCAAAACTTGTTCGAGAGGGGGAATGCTTCAAGGGATATCGCGCTAAACTGTCAATACGTGGTTTTATTCAACAACCCCATCGACAAACAACAAATCGCGTTATTGGGCCGTCGTATATACCCAACCCATCTCGATTACTTCATGAAGGTATACGAAGATGCCATTTCAACCCCATATGGTTCTATGTTCATAAACCTAAAACCGAGCACACCGGAATCGCGACGACTCGGGAAAAATATCCTCACAAATATCCAGAGAGGCGATGGTCTATACACCAAACAAATACCACCCTGGTTCAAAGTCACAGAACAGACAGGAGGTAGAAGAAGCGTCAAAAGATCACACGTAGCAGGAGATAATGGGTATCCAAACGCTAAAACTCCTAAAACTGTGTTACGTAAAATATGGAGGAAACAATTCGGTATTCCTACACGACTAGCGTATAGTGACTCTATCAATGAGAAGAAACTTAAGTATATGAACGAGAGATACACGGAGAGTCAGGCTATCAGTTTGGCGGAGGAGGACTTTACACCGCAAATGAAAGAGTCGCTACGAGAAGCAGTCCTCAGCACAGTGTCAAATCTACACGCTATCCAGGAGAAGGATCGCATCATGGGTGAAATCATGAACACGTGTAAAAAGCTACAGAATGGAGATGAAGTGGATTTTCAAGAAGCGTGGGGTACGAGCGTTCACCTGAGAACACGTTTATTAGATGAACTCTAGAATAGAATGAAGGGACAACTCTCGTATTACCATATATTTAATACATATTGCTCTATACATAGAACATGTGACTATCGTAACATGATCATAATTTCATCTCAAAATTAGAGGTTCTGATGAAATAAAAACATCTTGTACAAACGGTGCTCTTCTTTCGTTATTATTATTTCTTTTCAAATTGCTATTACGGATGAATAATCAAGAATCTATCAGTTAATGCGCAGTGGGCGAATACATACTACTAAAAACCAACCCGAGTGAAAGTTCAGTCAGAGAGATTACGCCAATGACCATAAGCCCGAGACGATATCCCATCATCTAGGAGATAGCGTTTATCGTCGTACGGGGACAGGGCGATTTTATTCAAAGTCACTGTATACAATTGATGTTTCTCGCTTAGAATACGCTGCATTCGAGATGTCTGCTGACTCAAACCGAACAGACACTCACGGTAAGAAGCGTGTCGTAGCTCATTCTTTACCACGTGTTTGTTAATACCCTTCGCGGTCTTCTTCTCCATACCACTGTACATCAAACTATACATTTTAGGCCGTAATCCCAAGAATTCCTCGATGGCGACACCGGCAGTCTCATCCTTCATCTTACCCAACACTTTCTTATTGTGAACGCTGTAAAGAAAATGTGATGACGGGTAATCGCTAAAATCGAACAAATCCATACGCTCTCCCATATCCTTATAAACATCCTCGCCTTCGATACAATATAGTAAGGAATCGGTGTCGGTGAATAGCACCTTGACTTTTTCCCCATACCTCGGTTTGATATAAGAAAAATGGAAATCATACATCAAGACCTTTGACAAGTCTAAGATTGCGAATCTAACGTAAATCGGCCTGTTCAATACCAGTTTACGTTTCAACATTTGAACCGCCGCCAGGTCCTCGCAAAAGATCTTGAACGCGTGAAAATGAGGCATGCACGCGAGCTTTCGCAATCGCTTGATGCGATTGACCAATTGCGCATCGACCCTATTCCTAAGATTTTCCATGGTCTTCCCGAATACAGAGTTATTCATCAGTTTGAAAAAATCTTTTTCAAAGTCGTTTAGAGCAGTCTTCCTCTTCCCGGTGTTAAAGTCTATATAGGTCTTCAACCACGGAGCCTGTTGGAACGCCAACACGCGATGAACTTTGGTGATCGTCATCCCCAAAGTCGTGTATTGTTTCAAGTTACGATAGTGTAGCACGTAACTGGATTTAGGACGAAGATTAGGCGCGAGTTTCTCAGAAGGCATACCTCCCAAACCGAGTTTACTACCCAATTGACGGGCATATGGCGAGAGCATGTCAGCGGTTATTTTTAACTTTTCAGGGGCTAGAGGATAGTCGTCATGCGAATCGTGTAGGTGATGGGGATAGTCCATATCAACCTCGAGAATGTAACCTTCGGAGCTATCGTCGGCCACACGAGTCACATCTAGCGCCTGAATATCCTCGGGACTCAACCAACGGAAACCGTGCGTCGGCAATGTCTCAGACATCGCCCATCCGTAAAGGTTATTCATGTCTAGATACATCAGGTACTGAGTAGGCTCTTCCGGTCTATAACCCGGGAGACTGGGGTTATTGGCCTTGGCGTGACGATGCGAGATCACCGAGATACCGCCTCTAACTCCCTTTTCCACGAACAGATGCATATCGATATCCGTGAGGAGTTCTAGTCGCACTCTAGTCATTTGCAAACAAGCTTGCCACGCTAGGCCGGGTGAGGTATAGAAATGGACGGGATCTAACTCGTAATAGTTTAGACAGATATCACGAAAATTTTCGAAGACATCGGTCAACAATAAAACGTCGGACGCGAGGTACAAGTCGTGATACTCGCCTATGTTCTCGATACCGAACCTGGTCCAGACCGTATGAGCGTGTTCGTAATCCTCCTGCGGGAGAGGTTCTTGCGTTAAATGGTTGAGGAATGCCTCTTTAGGCGGCAACTTTGCGTAATAACAGGGGCAGTAACTCTCCATTCACGTACTGACTTAGATGAGGGAACTTGGCGGAACCTTCTTTGGCCAGGTTTTCTACGAGCTTTTCTAAAGAGGCACTCATGAATTGGAACGAGTCGATAAAATCCATGTTCCCCATGGAGAATGAAATGTATTTCTCCATGTTGTTGGGAATGCATTTCAAAGGTTTGTCCTTAATTTGACCGATGACTTGCATGATGATATGAGAATCATAATTTTTCAATCCATGGAACACGACAGGAATTCTCTTTTTGAATTTGTAATTGATATTACACTCGTTATGAGCAGCCGCGCGAAAAAGACCTGTCGCGTGACAGTGATCGCGGACGCGATCATCTCCGAGCTCTTCGCCACATATATGGCATAGTTTGGCGCCGTTAAATGCCCGCCAGTCGTCGCGTGTCATTCGAATGGGTCGAGGGTTATCGTGGAATGAATCTATTATTTCCTGTTCCTTCAACATGTGTTCCACGAATTTTTGCCTAGCATCCTCGCCCTGCCCTGATATACTACCAGTGGTCTCGTCATGTCATCGGTCAATCCAACGACTTTGTAGGCAAAACCCGAAGCGGCATGATGGGCTCGTTTCTGAGTATAAGAGTTCGCGGGATCGGGAGAGCAGGAGTCGATTTTTTCTAATAGCGATTCGAAGTCAGCGTAAATGATATACGGAACTTTTAGCTGCTTGGCCACGTCCGTGAATTGCAACCATTTGTCGGCTTCTTTCGGAAGTTCGATTTTTTTGCGGTCCGTGGATCTGACAGTAAGGTAGATGATCCTTCAACAGATCTTCCCTAATAAACCCGTGCAGGCAATAGGGACAGAAATGCTTTCTGCAATTAGAGCGATTCTGATCGAACAGTAACTTATTAAGATCTTTAATCCAACAGTAATGAGACGTTTTATCATCGGCGATCAAAAGTAAATTCACGTGAGTGTCACACCGTTCGCGCGTGATATGTATGGGGAAGACCTCGTCATCCGCGTATCCGAACAAATTGATGGAGATTTGGTTGAGCTTCTGGAATTTAGGGATATCGTCGGGCTTCACCGGGAAGTCGATATCCCCGAAATGCAACTCGTGTTCGTACGGTCTATATTTAGATACCCGTTGAGAATGTTTCGCAACTGGGTGGAGCGCCGCCAAAATTGACCATTTAAAACATTCCTCATCCCTCTTGTTGAATACGTTTATGATCGCGTGTTTTGAGGGTAGAGGGATGTAGCTGGAGCCGCGGAGGGGTTGATATTGGGCTATGTGAACGTTCAACTGTAAGATTTCATCCAACTGCCAGTTAGAACCTTGACGAGTATATTCTACGAATGTTTCGTGGATTTTTTTCCACGATTCATAGATAGCGTTCTGTACGTCCCCCTCTTTCAATATAATATAGCATATACCTCTAAAATAGGGTTGCGTCGTTTGCATATTTTTACCTTCACCTTTGGTAAATGAACATTTGATAGCGATGTAGAACTTCATACTACCGGTCGACTTAAGACCGCTTTTCAATAGAGAGTTCACTTGTTCATAATATTGCATGAATAGTACGAGGGGGTCCGCTTTAGCGGATCCCACTGGGCGTATCGTGTGAACATTTAGCGCGCCATTCAAAGCCGTCTGCTGGTAGTCGCAAGGGTCTGTATGACCACTGGTTGATGAAGTAGAATGTCTTGCTTCGTCACTCGCCGATGGGGCGGGGTCTTGTACCGTGCTCGTCGATGGGGCGGGGTCTTGCACTGTACTGGTGGATGGAGTGGGGTTTACTTGCACATCGGTCGATACATTCTGCCCCGACCCACTTTGCTCCGCGGCATGTTGTATACGTGTGAAATGAGTACTATCGGGTCTGTGTGTTCTAATATGTCTATCCAATTGGTCTGTTCTCCGAAAGGGCGCCTGACACACGTCGCATGATAAAGATGATTTAGTGTGAGTGGTTCTGATGTGCCGCTTCATGTTGGTCCTACGCGTGAAGGTTGCCGCACAAATATCACAAGAGAAAGTGGCGCTGATCTTGGGTTGCTTCGCTTGGCGGATATGCGTCTCGGCAGACGTTCTTTTTCTTACCTGCAACGGGAGAACATTTGCTTCAATATACTAAGCTAAGATTCGTGTATGGTTTGATTAGAATTCTCGCATACATGTATAATTTATTTATAGAGAGATTTCCCTTCGTTGAGGCATAATGTATAGGATACACATCTCACGAAATTAATCCACTCACCGCCGATGCTTCCACCTGTGAGTCGTTTCGTGGTCGATCGCCAGGGACGTGTGATAGGTCGATACCGCCATTGTTTAGACTCGAAGACGGTGTTACACCCGACTCATATCTCAGTTGTCGGAGCCGTTCCAATTCGCAGTCCCACAATTTAGTGAGGCTCTCCACGAATTCGACTTCGTCCCAGCTGGAATATATAAACAATGGACGTCATACACATCATATGTTATCGAAGCGCCTTGGAGCAGAATAGACACAAAGGATTCGATTATTATTTATACAATTGTCCCTGAGCGATTCGAGGTGTTTCTTTTGACCACTACTTCTCTTCCTCCGAGAATATCAGCATACGTTCTGACCTAACAGTTTTGGAGCAGGACAGTCATTATATTCGATTCTTCCTTATCCGATTACTAAAGCCCTTGTACTCAAAAGATGACCCGTTATCTCGTGTCAATGGTGCCAGTTTCATAACCCCAGCCCCTCCCGTTTTCGAGATATTGATATATTTTGCGCTAAAATTCCTACAATAAGTCACTGTAACATCACATCATGTCATACTTGTAGTGGTACAGCGCGCCTCTCTCTTGACTATACAACGGCATTAGTTACATGTCGTTCTAGAGTATGTATGATCACAATATTTCCATCGATATGTAATCCCGTACTAGTAATGACCCCTGAGCACGAACATTTGAATCCGACTACTCCTTTTCATCACTACTCCTCTTCGTCTGTGACAAACTCATTCATCATCAAATCCTGTGCTCTAACACCCTTTGACCTATGACTGTCCATTTAACACTACTTATGAGAACATGTAATGTTATATGGGTAAACATAACAATCTTACCTAATCTGGTAATCCCCTTTTTCTTCATCCATAATTAAAGATTGGTCCTTCTACAAAAAAAAAGAGAGAGAAAAAGATACTAAATGGGCTGACACTGTTTAATAGAATTTTGACCTCCATCAGGTAAATCTTAAACTGCTCAAATGAAAACAAAATTGCCATTTAGCGCCGTGTGTTGTTCTGAAAACGGTTAACGTGGAGTTGTTTCCCATAGACCATCATTTAGTTAACTTTTTAGGTGTTTCAGACTACGTTCAGAACGTACTAAATGTGTTCTAGACTCAGGGTGAAGGTTATCCAGACAAACGTCAGAGAAGTAAGTGCAACGAGCTATAATAAGTGGGAAACATCTATTTGTGGAATGACCAATTTGTAAAACAGGACAACAGCCAAAGTACGGAGGATAAACAGGAGGCCAGGTTGAACACGCAATAACCGGACGTCGAATAACGAATACCGTGCAGATTACGACTTTTATACGGTTTTGACATCACAAGTGTTGAGTCATATGTGTCGGTGTAGCCGAAAAACAAATTTAGCGTGCCATTTCAAAATAATGAAAGGTATTAATTTGTGCGCTGTGTGTTTTTCACGCATTGATGGTGTGTGTATGTGAATTCCGAAACGCTTTTATTGTTTCATTTCGTACTGGGATATACGTGGCTATAGGAAGAATTCCACCATACGTAAGTAACATGTTATAGTATGTGTGGTTAAAAATAACATAAGCCTCAGTGTAGACGGTAACATGATCCGTGGTACATGTACTGCATGTTTAACGTGAGTACAGTTAACATGCAATACAGTTAATACTGGCTGTACTGATGATGCATAAGGAAGAAATGTACGCATTAGGGAAATGTTCCATGTGCAGAGATACTTAGGATGATCAGTGATATGCTATAATCGCATTAAAATATATCTTATCATGGTGGCGTAAAGAAGTGATGTACACAATACATATAAGATTGAATAGAATAGAATAGAATAGAATTTATTGTACTAAAACGCCCACTTGGAGCCGAGTACACATGAACAAGACCAGGGGAAAACATACAAATATGATATGGCAACACATTATGTGTATATACATTATGTACATGAATACCTGTAAGGTAATCTAGTTATCAAAGTATTCAATTGCGCTTGAATACAAACTCACTAGAACAGAGTTTGCTGTTTCTTTTCAAAACAGGAATAGATAAAGAAGCCCACATCTTGAGCTATTATCGGTGGAGGATCCATGGCTAGATCAAAAAGATTGTTTATCCCACCTAACTTGAGAGTAATATTATTAATAAGCCAGCGACGCTAGTTATTTATACAGTGGACAGATTATATGGAAATGCCTTTCGTCTTCGGGTACATTGTGTGAACAATGCCGGCACAACCTATTCTTTGGTGGTACACCCTTGTATCTACCACGCTCTATTTCTAAAGTGTGTGAACTCAAACGGAGGCAAGTCAAAGATCTTCTATGAGTTTTGTTCTTGATGTGTGATTGATAGTCTGATAGACTAATGTCATGTTTTATTGCACCATATGACCTCAGTTTTTTACTGGGACCAGTGGTAACCACACCAACATAGGCATTTTGATCAGTGCAATCTTGAAATAGACGTTTGAAATTCTCTTTCAGAACAGTTGTCACTTTCCTTGTAACTGTATTTGTTTTAGTATTGGGTCCAGGAAGACTGCCTAGAGAGGACTTAATAATATTTTCAACCTTACAAACCCAAGATATCTTAGAGTGTGTAAGCATTAATTTTAAATCCTCTTTGTACGCATTGTATATAAGGGAATTTGAGGTTGATCGCCAATTGATCGTGATATTAGATACATACTTTTACCACGAGGGGTAAAGGCAAAACAAACACAAACATACATGGCTGTACTTAAGGGTATGTTAATCTACATAGATGCTTGTCTCAAACGTATATGTAATGGTGTGTTAGACAGATACTCCGTCGGGTTAAAACACAGGATTGTTGTCTTTCTAGCTATGAAATATTATGACGATTCATTATCATTGGGGAGAGATATTTTATGTGAAATAGAATTCACTCACCGCAGATTTTCCAGTGATCAGCGAGTAAACATCTTCAGCTAGGTGAGTAGTCAGTCGAGATTGACGCTCATCTTCAACATATTTACCTATATAGTAGTGATGTGATTTCCGCTTTTCCCAGGCTTTGGCAGTGAACTTAGCACCCTTCTACGGTTTGCAATTATTATCTATTGCAATATAAAGAAGATCCTCTTCAACAGAAATGTTAATTTCAACTCCATAGGCTACAGGAATGCAGATTAGGTATGAAGTCTTAACTTTGAAGTGAGATGAAGAGTTCAGAGCATGACGGTAGACAAGGGCGCTTATATATAGGTTAGGGGGGGGCGCATGATGTCATAAGGTATAAATAACCGAATATGTATAGATATGTAGTAACATTAGGTGGGTGACGGTAGACAAGGGCGCTTATATATAGGTGCGGGGGAGAACGTGACATGATGTCATAAGGTATAAATAACCGAATATGTATAGATATGTAGTAAAATTAGGTGGATGACGGTAGACAAGGGCGCTTATATATAGGTTCGGGGGAGAACGTGACATGATGTCATAAGGTATAAATAACCGAATATGTATAGATATGTAGTAAAATTAGGTGGATGACGGTAGACAAGGGCGCTTATATATAGGTTAGGGGGGGCGCATGATGTCATAAGGCATAAATAACCGAATATGTATAGATATGTAGTAAAATTAGGTGGATGACGGTAGACAAGGGCGCTTATATATAGGTTCGGGGGAGAACGTGACATGATGTCATAAGGTATAAATAACCGAATATGTATAGATATGTAGTAAAATTAGGTGGATGACGGTAGACAAGGGCGCTTATATTTAGGTTCGGGGGAGAACGTGACATGATGTCATAAGGTATAAATAACCGAATATGTATAGATATGTAGTAAAATTAGGTGGATGACGGTAGACAAGGGCGCTTATATATAGGTTCGGGGGAGAACGTGACATGATGTCATAAGGTATAAATAACCGAATATGTATAGATATGTAGTAAAATTAGGTGGATGACGGTAGACAAGGGCGCTTGTATATAGGTTCGGGGGAGAACGTGACATGATGTCATAAGGTATAAATAACCGAATATGTATAGATATGTAGTAAAATTAGGTGGATCACGGTAGACAAGGGCGCTTATATATAGGTTCGGGGGATAACGTGACATGATGTCATAAGGTATAAATAACCGAATGAGGTGTATAGCTATTTCCGGAGATCGAATCCTGGGCTATGACCCGCTTTTATTCCCTACTGTCCATACTGGGAAATTTACTCCTGGACATTTGCGGTATGGGTTGGGGGTCTTGTTTTTCTCGTCTCGAGCTGTAGAACACGATGGAAGGGATCTCGAAGCTAAGCGGTGAAATTTTTTGAAAAGTCCAGGTACCGGGTATGTCTGGATATAGGCCCATACTGGCTCAGTGAATAGGTCCATACTGGGAAACCCACTCCTAGACCTTTGCGGTATGGGTTGCGGGGTCTTGTTTTTCTCGTCTCGAGCTGTAGAACACGATGGGCGGGGTCTCGAAGTTAAGCGGTGAAATTCTTTTGAAAAGTCCAGGTACCGGGTAGGTCTGGATATAGGCCCATGGATCTTGTTTTTCACGTCTCACCACGTAGAACACGATAGGCGGGGTCCCGAAGCTAAGAGGTGAAGTTTTTTGAAAAAGTCACTGTGCGCATGCGTAGTGGGTAAATAGCGCTGGGTGGACGTTTTGGGGTCTAGGTGAGCCCCTAGTGGTCCGATGGTGTCGTATGAGGTATTATTTTGATGTATACTATGATTGTCTTTTTGAATTTGGTGCTAATACTGTTATATGGAATATGGAATAGGTCTTTGGATTATGGACGCGGATATTCTTTAATGGACGATGGCTGAATTATGAATGACGGACCACACGCTTGTAATTTGAAGCTCTCGTGGAGGATCATCCGATTAGACTAATGTATCGTCCGTTTTCAATATTCTGCGCATGCGCAGTCTGGCCGTAGTATAGAAGGCAAGCATTTTGGGGGTGCGTGCGGGTGTATTTGGGGTAGAGATGGACCATCCTTGGTCCGAATGCGTCATGTGGAGTGTCATCTTGTAGTTCTCGGGGTGCAGACCACGATTTCAGAGATGTTCACGTCATATGTGACGCCATTGGTGACGTCATCAGTAGGAGTAATAGAGAAAGTAGGCATTTTGGGGGTGTCAAGGAAGGTTTTTGGGGTAGAGATGGACCACTGTTGGTTCGAATGTGTCGTGGGAGGTGTCATCTTGTAGCATTCGGGGTGGAGACCACGATTTAAGGGATGTCCACAGCATCTGTGACGTCATTGTTGGCGTCATCAGTACGAGTAGTAGCGAAAGTGTGCATTTTGGGGCAGAGAAGGAAGGTATTTGATGTAGAGATGGACCATCCTTGGTACGAATGCGTCCTGTGGGGTGTCATCTTGTAGCCTTCGGGGTGGAGACCACGATTTAAGGGATGTCCACAGCATCTGTGACCTCATCGGTGACGTCCTAAAATAGGGAAACTCCTATCAACCAGGTCTAGAGGGTCATATATAGACCGGAGAGAGAACAACAACAACAACAAGTGTTCATATAGTTTATCTCCTCCCGTACATCATACCCACGCTGGAGGAGCCGCGTTAGGTATGCTTGCAATACAAGTAGGCTCTTGTCCAATCAGAAGCCGCCATTTGGCGCTGCATCTGTCATGTTCGTTCTTGCCCGTTAGATGTACTCTCGGCTGCTCTTATCCAATCAAAAGTCGTCCTTTGAGAAAGTTTAATGTTCGGTCATGTTTGCTCTAATCCGTATGTTCTAATCCTGGTCGGGCAGACCAGGATATTGTTCAGGCAGCATGTTCTGAAACAGTTGTTTGCATGGGGCATGGGAATGGACGTTTTGGGGTCGAGATGAGCCAGTAGTGGGCGTACTGGGTCGGGGAGATTGCGGATTTTTTTGAATACGCTTGCTTTTATGAACAGTAACGCCCGCCCACGCCTGGCTTAACGCTTCAACGCCCTGGTGAATTAGCACCTAAAGCTCTGATGTTCATGGAAATGACACTAATTCATCGACATGCGGTGACGCCCGTCAACGCCCGTCGTTACGCCATAACACCCCTCTCAACGCGTTAACACCTTATCTTAACGCCTTAACGCCCTAGTATAACGCCTTGACGTCATGATGGAGAACGATGAAAGAACAACAACAACACGGATGACAGGTCAATCATTTTATTATCCCCTCCAGTACATCATACCCACGCTGGGGGAGCCGCGTTGGGTATGTTTACAATACAAGTAGGCTCTTGTTCAATCAGAAGCCGCCATTTGGCGCTGCATCTGCCATATTCGTTCTTCGGAACTACGAGCCCAGATGTACTCCTCAAACATCTGTACGATGATGGGTAGCGTTTTCCATCAGTGTTCCTTTCGTATATACAATGCTGTACACAGTAAAATAGGCCCCCATGCCAGTGCTTTTTCCATGTATACCATGCTGTACACAGTAAAATACGCCCCATGTCAGTGCTCTTTCCATATTTACCATGCTGTACGAAATAGAATATACCCCATGCCCGCGCCCCTTCCATAAATAGCATGCTGTACACAGTAAAATACGCCCCTACGCCAGTGCTCCTTCCATATATACCCTTCTGTACGCAGTAAAATACGCCACACGCCAGTGTTTCTTCCATATATAGCATGCTGTACACAGTAAAATACGCTCCATGTCAGTGCTCCTTCTATATATACCATGCTGTACACAGTAAAATATACCAATGGCCCTTCCATATATACCGTGCTGTACACAGTAAAATACGTCCCATATCAATGCTCCTTCCATATATACCATGCTGCACACAGTAAAATACGCCCCATACCAGTTCTTCTTCCATATATACCATGCTGAACACAGTAAAAACGCCCCACGCCATTGCTCCTTCCATATACACCATGATGTATACAGTAAAATACGCCCCATGCCAGTGCTCCTTCCATATATACCATGTTGTACACAGTAACATACGCTCATGCCAGTGCTCCTTCCATATATACCATGCTGTACATAGTAACATATGCTCATGCCAGTGCTCCTTCCATATATACCATGCTGTACATAGTAACATATGCTCCATGTCATTGCTCCTTGCATATATACCATCCTGTGAACAGTAAAATGCACCCCATGCCAGTGTTCCTTTCGTATATACCATTCTGTACACAGTAAAATAGGCCCCTGTGTCAGTGCTCCTTCCATGTATACCACGCTGTACACAGCAAAATATGTCTCATGCCAGTGCTCCTTCCATATATACCATCTTGTACACAGTAAAATACGTTCCATGTCAGTGCTCCTTTCGTATATACCATGCTGTACACAGTGAAATACGCCCCATGTCGGTGCTCCTTGCATATATACCATCCTGTGAACAGTAAAATACACCCCATGCCAGTGCTCCTATCGTATATACCATGCTGTACACAGTAAAATAGGCCCCTGTGTCAGTGCTTCTTCCATGTATACCATGCTGTACACGGTAAAATACGCCCCATGTCAGTGCTCCTTCCATATATACCATGCTGTACACAGTAAAATACGCCCCATGTAAGTGCTCCTTTCGTATATACCATGCTGTATACAGTGAAATACGCCACATGTTGGTGCTCATTGCATATATACCATCCTGTGAACAGTAAAATATACCTTTTGGTCTTTGATATATGTTGGCACTTGTGGGAAGTTGATGCTGGGTCGACATCGGGCATTACAGACTAGTCTTTTGTGTTAAATGCCGTCATTTACATCTGACGACGATACAGCTCACCAATCTCCAATGTACGAGTTGTCACAGCGAAACAGCTCACCAATTACCAGTATACGAGTTGTCAGAGCATTTCCATCATAGCTCTCTAGATTTGTGTCTAATACCGCTTATGCCGGTGCTAGGGGCCGTGTGGTCATATCATCCAAGTTGCCACATGAACAGGTACAATAAAAGCGTACCTGAGATACAACACATATCACGAATCGTTAGATTCTTGGTATGTGCTTTAGAATAGGTTAACCAGAAGACTATTCTGTGAAGTCATGTGACGCAGTCAGTATGTCGGCACCTCTTCCCACTTCCCTTATATGTGTTGTAATTTTTTCCTGTATATGGCGAGATTCTGCTGGTGGACGTTTCGTCCCCGAGGCCCGCCCCCTGTACAGACCTTTTGGTCTTTGATATATGTTGGCACTTGTGGGAAGTTGATGCTGGGTCGACATCGGGTCTTACAGACTAGTCTTTTGTGTTAAATGCCGTCATTTACATCTGACGACGATACAGCTCACCAATCTCCAATGTACGAGTTGTCACAGCGAAACAGCTCACCAATTACCAGTATACGAGTTGTCAGAGCATTTCCATCATAGCTCTCTAGATTTGTGTCTAATACCGCTTATGCCGGTGCTAGGGGCCGTGTGGTCATATCATCCAAGTTGCCACATGAACAGGTACAATAAAAGCGTACCTGAGATACAACACATATCACGAATCGTTAGATTCTTGGTATGTGCTTTAGAATAGGTTAACCAGAAGACTATTCTGTGAAGTCATGTGACGCAGTCAGTATGTCGGCACCTCTTCCCACTTCCCTTATATGTGTTGTAATTTCTATCGTATATACCATGCTGTACACAGTAAAATAGACCCCTGTATCAGTACTCCTTCCATGAATACCATGCTGTACACAGTAAAATACACCCCATGTCAGTGATCCCTCCATATACGTCATGTATACACCATACAATACTCCCGATGCCATGTGTTTGTGCGTCCGTGCGCGCGCGCGCATGTGTGTGTGTGTGTGAACATTCTGCTTAGTTAGCCGTCTCTCTCTCGGAAGACATGAAGGCTCTGAAGAGCCGTTCTTTTCTGTCGCTGTAAGACAGACCATTGTGAGGCCAACGAGTGCACCCACACACTGTGTACGGGTTCGACTCCAGCTAGGACCAGGGGGATTCCCCTTCTCTGGCTGTATGGACATATCTACTCCAGTACATCATACCCACGCTGGGGGAGCCGCGTTGCGTATGTTTACAATTCTCGTAGGCTCTTATCCAATCAGAAGCCGTCGTTTGAGAAACTTCAATCTTCGGCCGCGTACGACTTGCTTTTATGGAGAGTAACACAGTAACGCCCACCAACGCCTAGCTTAACGCTTCAACGCCCTGGTGAATTATCCCTGAAGCTCTGATTTTCTAGATATTATGTGGAATTGTGACTAATTCACCGAAATGCAGTGACGCCCATCAACGCCTGTCTCAACGTCTTAACGCCCTATCCCAACGCGCTAACGCATTATCGTAATGCCCTAGCATAACGCCTTGACGCCATGATGTAGACAGATGAGAGAACAACAACAGCAAGGATGACAGGTCAATCCTTTTATTATCCCCACCAGCATATCATACCCACGCTGGGGGAGCCACGTTGGGTATGTTTACAATTATCGTAGACTCTTGTCCAATCAGAAACCGTCGTCTGAGAAACTTCAATCTTCGTTCGGTGTAACCTAAGCGTCGTCGGACAGTCCAGGATACCGTTGAGCCATCATGTCCTGAAACAGTTGTTCGCGCATTCTGATCGCATTTTCCAGGGACTCGGTGACGTTATCGCACGCATGCGCACGCGCCTGTGGGGCGTTGACGCCCGTCAACGCTCGGTGATGGTAGCTCCCGTGGGGCGGAGCTCTTGGAGCTCGGAGCTCTTGGAGCCTGAGTTGGAGCTCTTGAAGCTCAGACCTCGGAAGTGATGTCATCGTACGCATGCGCACGTACCTGCGGTGCACCCGCACCCTGGTGTACCCTAGTCACAGGGTGCACCGCAGATACGTGCGCATGCGTATGATGACGTCACTTCCGAGCTCTGAGCTCCAAGAGCTCCAAGCTCAGGCTCCAAGAGCTCCGAACTCCAAGAGCTCCGATCCAAGGGCTCCGCCCCACGGAAGCTCCCACCACCACCGAGCATTGGCGGGCGTCAACGTCCCCAGGGGCGTGCGCATGCGTGCAATGATGTCACAGAGGCCCTGGAAAATGCGATCAGAATGTGCGAACAACTGTTTCAGGACATGCTGGCCCAATGGTATCCTGGACTGTCCGACGACGCTTAGGTTACACCGAACGAAGATTGAACTTTCTCAAACGACGGCTTCTGATTGGACAAGAGTCTACGAGAATTGTTAACATACCCAACGTGGCTCCCCCAGCGTGGGTATGATGTGCTGGTGGGGATAATAAAATGATTGACCTGTCATCCTTGTTGTTGTTGTTGTTCTCTCATCTGTCTACATCATGGCGTTAAGGCGTTATGCTAGGGCATTAAGATAATGTGTAAGCGCGTTAGGATAGGGCGTTAAGACGTTGAGACAGGCGTTGATGAGCGTCACTGCATTTCGGTGAATTAGTGACAATTCCATATAATATATATAGAAAATCAGAGGCGTTCCCCAGGGCGTTGAAGTGTTAAGCTAGGCGTTGGCGGGCGTTACTGTGTTACTGTCCATAAAAGCAAGCGTATCCTAAAGTCGTACACGGCCGAATATTGAACTTTCTTAAACGACGGCTTCTGATTGGATAAGAGCCTACGAGAATTGTAAACATACCCAACGCGGCTCCACCAGCGTGGGTATGATGTACTGGAGGAGATATGGCCATACAGCCAGAGAAGGGGAATCCCCCTGGTCCTAGCTGGAGTCGAACCCGTACACAGGGTGTCGGTGCACTCGTTGGCCTCACAATGGTCTGTCTCACAGCGACAGAAACGAACGGCTCTCCAGAGCCTTCATGTCTTCCGAAAGAGAGACGGCTAACTAAGCACAATGTTCACACACACACACACACACAAGACCTTCGGCCAGATTTTGTACGACGTGGAGGGCAAAGTACACTTTGCGGACAACCCCAGAAATGTGTCCAGCGATCTCTCACCCGAAGATAATTCACTGAGTGACATCTATCGGCACCATTGGCCCATGATCCGACGACGTTTCCACCGTCATCGCCCGCTGCTAGACATCTACAATTTCCGACTGACCGACCTCGCCCATCTACGGAACTACGTGGAAGCCATCTTCAACGACCAAACTACGGCCTTCAAGTTAAATCTCGCCTTTGGGTACATCTTACGCCATAAGATGACGGTCAACTCCGGTATTTCTATTCCAGTGGCCACAAGCAAATGTTCGACCAGGCGTTCACCGTTACCAATCATGCGTCACTGGAGACGTTCCTGACCCAACTAGAGGACGTGGATCCCTTGGAATGGGTGCAACGTCAACGCGCCAACACCAAATGGACAATGGAGAGGGTGACCAATGTTACGTTCTTCGTGGCTAAACTGATTTACCAATTCATCGACTGAATGTCATCACCCATGCACTGATGAATAGTATACAATTACAGTCTTTTGATATCGGTCAAAATGTGGTTCGGCCTAGGCGAATATTGTTTTCTCAGGTCCACAAAACCACATATTGACCGATATCAAAAGACTATAATTGTTTTATTATATGACACTGACGTCTCCTTCTCGTTAAACTGGTGAAAGCAGTTAGAATATAGCATATAATAAGGTATTTCCTTTGCTCCCGATCTCGTACCTGCTGTCAGCCAAATTGTACACCGGCAGCCATCCAACGACTATTTTCATTGGCTGAGCAGACGCATACGTCACGCCGAGTCAATATCACATTTATAGACCCGCTTCGGAGTCAATATGGAAAATTAGCGACAGCCACGTGACGGCGAATGGTCCAATGGAGAAAGAGTAACACGCACAGTCATATAACATGCCGTATATACTCTATAGATCTACATGCTGATCCTTGACTTGAGCTCCGTAAACACATGTACCTATATAATGTGATGGTGCGTTAAATAATGGAATGCTGGTGTTTGATATTTCAATTTGTTTTGCTGTGAACATACTAAACAAAACCAGAGCGGCTCCCTCAGCCTGGGTATTTCCATTTCCATTTCCACGACCCAGTCCCTCCAATCGGAGCCACGAGTGCTTCAAACTGATACCTACCCCGACCCATTCAGACCAATATTGGGCCATATCGACCCCATAACGACCCTTCCAATGTCTGTCTGCGTATGCGGGCCATAGCCTTACTTCCAAGACATACCTATCCAGTCGGAGTTTACTCTACAAGTGTTTCACTACGACTCAATCGGACCAATAGTGGTCTCTCAATCACTCAAACACACTCCCACGCACGCCCTAAATGACATCTTGCGTTACTACTGCCCAACTGCGCATGCGTAGCGCGATGCGACTTCCAACAAAAACCATACCATTCTTCGTCTACAAGGAGAGAGATACATGTACAAGCTGACACCCTACACGGTCCATTTGAACCACGGATGATCTATGTCTACTCCAAACACCTTCTTTCACACCCCCAAAATGCTCACTTTGGCTACTTCTCCTACTGATGACGTCACCGATGATGTCACAGATGACGTGAACATCCCTCAAGTCGTGGTCTACACCCCGAGGGCTTCACTTTGACATCTCATACGACGCATTCGGACCAAGAATGGTCCCTCAATCGCTCAAATATACCCATGCGCACCTCCAGAATGACCACTTTACTTACCACACCCCAACTGCCCATGCGCAGATTGGCGCGACTTCCAATAAAAAACACTCCAGTCTGACTCTACCCCACGAAAACTTCACTAGGATACCCCAACCGGTCCATTTGGACCAAAGATGGTCCCTTGATTGACCAAACATGTCATTTCCCGCGTCCAAAATGAAATATTTCGTTACTATTGCCCATCGTGTTCTACGTGGCGAGACGGGAAAACAAGATCTCACAATCCATACCGCAATGAGCATGTGTGGGTTTCCCATTAGATTCAACATTGTCCACTGAGCCAGTATGAGCCTATCCAGACCTCCGTGAACTTTTCAAAAAGCTTATAGACTCCTCCCATCGTGTTCTACAGCTCGAGACGAAGAAAACAAGATCCACAAGAATAAAATGATCACCCGTATACCCCATACATGCATTTCCCGTATTCCTTATGGGTTAGGTATAAGGTCCGTGTTCCGCTTTTTATATTTTCGGGACAAATCCTAATTTTACATGCACCCACCCATGACTTGATCGCCCTGGAGGAGCGCTTCACACTGATTCCTCACTCGACCCAATCGGACCATTAGGGGCCCCTCTCGGTCCCAAAACGTCTAATTCCATACACTCTGTCTACTGCGCATGCGCAGAATTACGTCAGTTCCACGTCACACTCCTCCCGTCGGATGCTCCTTCACGTATGCTTCAGTATGACACCTCACTCGACCCAATCGGACCACTGGGGGCCCATCTCGGGCTCAAAACGTCCACCCAGCGCTATTTACCCACTACGCATGCGCACAGAAACTTTTTCAAAAAATTTCAACCAATCGCTTCGGGAGCCCGCCCATCGTATTCTACGTGGTGAGACGTGAAAAACAGATCTCACAACCCATACCGCAATGAGCATGTGTGGTGTAGGTTCAACATTGTCCAGTGCGCCGGTATGGGCCGTATAGTGATCGGCCCTCTGGTAGATATATATATATGCTATTTTCAGCCTTGGTTTGTAGCATATGACTCGTGGTGTAATGGATAGCGTGTTCGCCTCTAGATAAAGCGACCCGGGTTCAATTCCCGCTGGGACCCTTCCCCTTCTCCCACTGTATGGCTATGACGAGGGTTCCCCACTTGCTATTTATACTTGGCAAATAGATGGCGATATTGTCGGGGACCCTGTGCATTCTATTGATGCTTCGGAAGGGCGGATAAAGGCTATATATTCTCCCGGAGATGACCGGACATTATATTCCCGGACATTGCCGAAGATGACCGAACATTATATTCCCGGAGATTGACGAACATTCCAGATGATTCTCATGAAACCCCGCGTATTTGAAATCTCGGGACTACTTTCTCTTCACGGAGACTTGTTCCTGGAACTGAAAGCGACCGCAGCACCGCGGCAACCGGAAGCGACCGCATCACCGCGAAAGACTACATGCCCCAAAGGTCACTTCCGGTGACCGGAAGTGCCGGAACTATAGTGAACTTGACCTCTAGCGGCCTTGCGGCCAGCGCCCCCTGGCGGAAACGGACATGCAGATGCCTTCTATATACTATTGAGGTAGCTGGTGAAAGCTGAGTTACTGTATACATATATAAACTTCTGACTTCTGCCAAATCACACCAAATAATCAAACGTTCTCAGTATCTAAATGTGGAAAACCGAGATGGAAGTGCTGTACAAACATTGTTGTTGGGTCTACTTTTCTGTTTCGCCATACGAATACAAATTTCAAGGTTAATGGCAGTATGAGCTGCAATTCACAAAATTTACTGTATGTTATTGCATGCAATGGATGAGACAAAACATACGTTGGCGAAACGGGGGATGTACTCAGAAACAGAGAAAGAGTCCATCGACAACAGTTCAACACACCTTCATTAAGACATCTTAAGGGTTGCAAACATATTGCAGAATGTGATACTGATATTGGAACGAAATTTAGTCTTTTCCGTTTTATAAAAGGAAATCAGATGATAGTCAGGCGACAGACAACTTGAAGGAACAGTAGTACTTCATTCGGAAGTTCGAATGTGAATTAAACTGTTAATAATACCTTTATTGATATATGAACTGTAGAATTGAAACATTTAATTATTTATTTTATGCATGCATCGACTGAAAAAGGAATTGTCGGACAACTATTGGTAAAAACTAGCTGTATTTATCAGGTCTGGACTTGTCAGGCAATACTGCCTCAACGGACATGTCATCTAATGTTCTGTTTTGTTCTATAGTATATATCATTGTCGGATTACAACAAAATGTTTTACCTTTTGTCTACTGCATTATATTGTAAATTATATGTATGTCTCCAGTGTCCAATTAGTAGACAGAAATGCGTTTTAATGTTTTAACATGTTCAACTGCAAGGCAACTATATTTATATATAGCCTTGCATATGAATAAATATATTATTGCTATTGAAAAGTCTGTAAAATGGACGAAACCGGTTTAGCAGTGCAGTGCAATAACTTTACAACAGGAGCAAGAATAACGTGGCTCGTCACGCAAGACAAATGGCACAGACTAAATTCTAGTCGGTCATTATGAGCAAAGTTTCCACATAAACATGGTGGTCAATTCAGTGAGACGATGTTCCATCCGTTTCTCAGCAGGCCACATCAAGATCAAGCGTTGTTTTTTACATCTTGAACAAGATTTACGCACGGTAATAAATAATGATTGTTGTGGTTATCTCTCTGACATGCTACAAGCTAAGCACGCCGTGGGTAATTCTTTGCACCTGAGCGATAAACTAGCTTGAATTTGACGGATATATGTACAGATGATCTGCGTGGATTGGGTGTATATATGTGACCAGACTGGACAGGAAGACAGTTTAAGTGGCGACCCCATGCTGAGAGAGCGGGCGCCCCCTGGCGGAAAAGATGACTTTATTTTGATGTAATGATAAACATGCTGTTAACGGCGGTTACATCTTCTCCGCTCAATTATAATGTGAAGGTATGACAATAAGAAGGTAATCCAACTGATGAGACAAAAATATCCAATTTCATATGTCATGTCACATGTACGATTGGTGTTTTATTGCCTACGAGCTCCAGACTGAGCATACACAGAGACATCCATTGGTTTATGACCTCGAGACCATTATTTACTACCGTCTTCTATGATGTGTATACATTCTGATTAATCATGAGACGTAAATGTCTGAAAAGTTCCATAGCTTTGTCTTGTCTGCTGACCTCTAACGTACAAATATCGTGAGGTCAAATCGACCACGCCCACCAATCAAGACAAGATTATTATGACAAGCAAACAGTGTAAGTCTTAGTTTCCTCGTGTGAAAATTCCATTGATATTACCGCACGTGGATATGGTTGTCAATTGTAGCATCATGTTGGCGGCGGCGATTCTGCATGCATAGTGAACCACTAATGACATAATTACGACAACTGTGCCATCAGTAGTTGCTATTGTATTCAAGTATTTTCATACTTGTAACATGGTTAACAGTGTTAACACTAATGTCACAAGAGAACATATGTGACTCAGTATGTGGACCATGCAGTAATTATCTGATGCAAATATATCACACATCACATCTCTGTTTTCCCGTGGTGTTATATAGGACTGAAATAAGCCTGGTCTAAGACGGTGCATATAATTATATAGATCATTGCATCGAAGCAGTGGCGGTATTTTGTACAATAAACATTGTTTTGTTTGCTTGGAAATAGAGTTAATTTTGACTATGACAACATGGTGAAAAAAATGGTTTCTCGGTAACAGATTCAGGACACTGTAGAAAATGGCAAATCTGAAAACAGTATTACATATGTGCTCTCTTCGCTGTTAATATACAAGTAATATCCCTTAACTGTACATAATGTGATCAAATTTATATCCCCTGGTATTGCAATTTCAGAACAAATTTCAAATCCTCGCAGTTTCGAATCTAACCCAGCAATAGTTATCTCTCTAAATACGACTATATGTGACCTTTTACTACTACTGCCGGCTCGAAGCGAATTAAAATACAAACGATGTAAAATTGTGATGTGGATATGTTGATGGAAGAATGAAAGTTATGATGTCATTCTGCAGTGGCATCTAATTTTGCCGTTCGGTTTGTTTTTGTGGATATTCAGACAGATAAATTACGATAAACCTCTCAAGTCAGTTGAGAATAGGCCAAGCCAGAAGAAGGCCAGAAGAAGGCCAGAAGATGGACCATATACTGGCAATGCCCCGGAGTGGTTTGAAGTTATATTTATTCTGCAGTGTAAATTCAACTGGTTTGCAGTTTCAATCAGAACATTAATATCTGGATGCGCCCATTGCATCGAGGTCTTTTTGTTGATGTCACATTTTTAACTCGATTGCCCCGCTTAGCGAGTGGGTTATTGGGTCTCATCCGTGTCATGCCCAATAATGACGTCACGGACCAGCCGAACGACATTTTCCCTTACCCCATTTACCTGTGGCCCTGTCGAACGGATTGCAGAAGTTTCAGTTAACACGGCTCATCTTCACCTGACCAGGTGTGATATCTAACTGTATAACCTGTGCCCACCTGCATCAATTTACTTACAATGATATGGTGTCCAGTTCCAGGGAATTCGATTATTTGATATCAACAGATTACAACCTTATTTAATTTCCTCAGTGATGACATCTCATTTTACGTGGTGATCGCATGCCTGTCGCAATTTCAGGATAATTTTAGTGTTTCTATTGCATTTAAACATTTCCCCTTGATCTTTTGTGGTTTGCTATCGAGAAGGCTAAAATGGATCTGTAACCGCGCTTTATTGAAATCTGTACACATAACACATGTTACAATCAAAACGAAATTTCGAAACACGATACTCACGAGCTGTAACGCTGTGGAATGAATCCTCACAGCAAATATTTTTTAAAGGAACACATTGTATTGAAGCGGTTTTCATACTATCGTACATATAGATTATCATTACGAAAGGTTATCTGATTTTTATCACACGAGTTTGATAAAACCCATATGAAACGAGCTTTAGCAAGATTCGTATGGGTTTTAAATCAGATAAATGATGACGAGTATGCTAATTTATTTCTCACATCACAATATCCAAGCACATAAATGTCGAGACAAACGAAAATTATTGTCAAATAATATTGTGTATGTACAACTATACTTGAGTTATCTGCCCCTAACCTTGTTTGGGTGCACCTAGACACCCTTGCACGAGGTACCTATAGCAACAATCGATTGCATCATCATCCATTCAGCCTTTTCAATGCTAGATGCCATACTGACAAGAAGCAACATCTTCACCAGCCAAGTCAACTACATCGCGAAGCTAATGTACAGAGCAACGTGATGTACGTCGACTTGGCTAGAGAAGATGAAGAAGCAAAGGATATTCACCATTCTTGGTACTGGAAAAATTGTTTGTATACATCATTTCTCACGTCATTATAGTATCATATGTGTTGGTAATGGGTCACATGTCCAACTTCGAGTAGTAAGGGACGACAACTCTGTCTGGCGCAGATCGACTCCACTGCTCAACATGGCCTGGGAAATTTAACCTGTATTAGATAGGACCGTGCTTTTCTAAGCTGAAAATCGAGCATTTCTGTTCGGGTGACAACATTTGCCAGCATATTAAGTTAATTTCGAATAGTATATCCATACGATGTGCTATTTTATTTTCCCATGGAAAATGTTTTACTTGCTTCCAATTTGATTTAAGAATGAGGGTTCAATTTGCATTTTCTACCTATACCTTAGCATAGGTTTTCACGAAAAAGCCGAAAGTAGCTCACTTTTAAACGTTTATAGGTAAAACACCGTTTAGCCAACGATATTTGCCAGCATGGCGTTATACAAACCATATCGTGTTCTATCTCATGGTTCTTTATTTGGTCTAATTATTAAATATCTTCTTGCTTCCATTTCAATTTAAAGTTTGAGAATTTTTAGAGAAAGACACTATAAGGGGTTCAGCTAGAGTGATTAAGTGGGTCGTGGCAATTAACGCGGAGACCTGGTGACAGGTGACGATACCTGCTGGGCGGATTAAGCCTGGATCACAATTGTGTATTGCACGAGGCGAAGTCGTTTCTGACCAATCATTATATAATTAAACCACTTCAATGCAAAATAGAAGATTGTAACAAACGATTATATGGGTATTGTTTTATTTACATATAGTACATGTACAATATATGACACTTTGCACTCATTTTGACCAATGAGTGCAAAAATTTCGCAGTAAATTGTGCCATATCATGAATTCAATCTATTCAGCAATGACAGAAGTTTTTCTTTCTTTCTTAGTTTTGTTGAAACACCAAGTGCCACAAGTTTCTGTTTAATTTCATAAACAGATAGTTCGCTGTTTTCTTCAACAGCCGAAACAGTTTCAGCCTCAGGTTTTATGGGCTGTCTCTCTGATCCTCCCGATAATCAACACCTAAAGTATTGTCACATTTCCGTCTTAACGTTTGCCTTTAGAATATATAATCATTAGAGTTTTGTTTTAATCAGAAAGTCAGAGAGGTTTGTTTTACTCAGAAACTTTATGTTTGCAAAGGAGGAAGTCGAACAATAGAATCGAAAGCTTGGTTTTTTAACTCTTGAACCTTCTATTATTATGTAGCTTGGGTTCGTGTCACTATTGCGGCTTCGAAAACGTTACGGACAGGAACATCCAGCAGGTTGATTTTCATAATATGATTATGTGATCAACACCAAAAACAATATCGCACAGCTTCTTTACACCTTTCTCCCACCCTGAAAACGTAGACTGTAATTGACTTTATATGAGTATCTGTTGCCAAATACAATGTGTGAACTCCTCTTCCTTGATTAGAATGCTGTGATTTATGTTTGTTGGCGTAATACTGAAACTGGAACAGGGAAGTATTATTCAGTGAAATTCACACGGTATCTATACAAACTTTTCTTGAATATTTTCACAAGCGTTGGACTATAACTGTTAGGTCGAAATGCCATAATCTGTAAAAATACATGTATAATACAACAAAGTGCTACATTTCTCTTCAACCAATATTATTATTAATATTCATCGGTTTTGAAGTACATATTTTGTTATATTCTTTCATCTAGGTGTTATTGCTTAAATTCATTGTCCAATATCTGCTCCAACGTATACCTTTGTTTGTGTGTAACAGGCTTGTCTATAAGATCAGATATTCTACCAGAGTTAAATATATTTAAAGATGATACATTGAGAGTTGATTGTACAATTAACGAGTAAGCTGGGAGACCTCAATTGACCCCATGCTGGGTAATCTCGAATCGGGCTCAATACACTGTCGGTCGTACACCGTTTAAGCGGCAGTCAAAAGACGACTGGCACCTGTGTTCAGCCAAGCGTGCAGTAATATACCGCTGCGCCATCTAGCGGCCAATTAGCAGAAATTACAATCTATAGTTCAGTATGCTCCTTCATCAGTCGGCTTGAGAAATTTTCATCCTTTCATCCTGATTCATAGCACGGATATTTAAGTCCAGTTTCACGGCCTGCCTGGGGCCACGCTTCCACCCAGTAGGCGGACCATTCAGAGCAAACTCGCCGTACGTTCTTCGTACAACCCAGGGGTGGTTTTCATTCAACTAGGTGGCAATGATCTCACGCACCCATTATGTACTGTAATCCTCAAAATCTTGCAACCGACCTATTCTCCATCGCTCATTTTCTAATACATGCTCACGACGTCACGTCGTTCGTGATTATTGGTCAATTATTACCCCGTTTCTCCGGGAACCTGCCTTCCAATTACAACAACAACGTTGTTAATCGCGAGCTAGAAAAGAAGATACGCCAAGCGAGCTCGACTCAACTAGCTTTATGGCATCATAGGGTTTCTGGAAAGATACAGATTCCCTGCTTGCCTCAGACGGGGTCCATCTTAATAATGTTCGAATGCAAAAATATGCAAAAAGTGTCAAAGTTGCCATTCGGCATTTCAAGAGAAAGGGTGTATTTTCCTATTCATGAGTTACATGACATATAGTTTTAATTTAGTCCTATTTGTTTTACATGTTGGAGTGTCATACATTTTAATTGCCTTAATTAATTATAATTCACTTACTTTGGAAGTCCACCATGTATGTTTTCCTTATTACATATCGCAAGTGTGTCATCTCTTTTGATTGTATTACATATGGAAGAGTGCCATATATTTTGTAAGACATTGGGAATGTGCCATATGTTTTTATGATGCACATATGGACAGTGTGCCATATGTTTTTATTGATGTACATATGGAGAGTGTGCCATATGTTGCATTGATTTACATGTGGAAGTGTGCCACATGTTTTTAACAATCTCCATATGGAGGTGTGCCATATGATGTGATTGTATTTACATATGGAGAGTGTGCCTTTTGTTTCATTGATTTACACGTGGAGGCGTGCCACATGTTTTTAATCATCCACATATGGGAGTGTGCCATATGTTGCGAATGTATTCACATATGGAAGTGTGCGATATGTTTAACTGAATTTACATGTCAAATTGTGCCATGTTTTTAACAATTACGTATACAAGTAACATATAGTTTGTTCTCCTCCGTTTGCAATTTTGTTATTCCAGCTGCTCATGATGCCAAGACCATCTCGTAAGCGGTCTGTCTCACCACGCCTAAGGGCCTCTTCACTGCCTAATGTCCCTACATCCAAAATGCAAGAGGCAATGTCACGAATGCTCCTCACAGATGTCCTTCTGCATCGGAGGTGGCCTTGGAAGTTATGAAAATCCTGGATGCCAGGAAGGAGGCCAATCCCACTGAGACATCTACGCATGTCAACCATGCTGGTGAGGGCATGCCATCTTCTCCATCTCCAATACCTGACCATGCCGAGGGAGCTGATGCTACATGTACCGAGGGGCCATCTGTGTCCGCTTCTGTGGGTCAAGGACTGGCCAGCCAGATACTGGGTAAGACCACCTCTTTGGGCTTTGGAGACAGTGAGAATGATGAGGACAGTTTCAAACTCAATTAAATTGAAAAAATATTTGCTAACGAGTATGTTGATTTTGGGACGCTGATTAACCCCGCGACGATGATACTTTCATAAAACTTACCGCTAGTGACTCTCGGGTGAGCGTAACATCCCAAATCAAGAAATACTTCATCAGTCATATGTCTCTGTGGTTACATGCATATGATATTTTCATGACTATTTATTGCTCAAAATTCCCTGAGCGTATTGCTGGTCTCATTAAGTATGGCAACAGTATGCGGCTCTTGAATGAGCAGTTCGGGTTTACTTCTGCCAAATTCTATGATGAGAAGTTTAGAAAACTGCGAGCTCTGAGGCCATTGGAGTGGGAAAAGGTACACGATGAACTGTGGAGACTATCCTCTCTCAAAAGTAACCCCTACATGTCCAATTCTTCCTTTCGGTCCTCCATCCCTTCAACCACCCAGTCCACGGCTCAGTTGCCTTTTCGTTCCTATCGGAAAGCCACCTCTTTCCCATCGGGTTACTATTGGGTTTTCTGCAAATCTGGGAAATGCACCCAATCTAACTCTCCATTCAAACACGAATGCTCAAAATGTGGGGAGGAGTTGGGGGAAACATAGCTCTGGCCAGTGCAAGGCACTGCCTACTCCTTTTCGTGTCTATCGACTTTCCCCACTCATTCAATCGTATGACCTTACCAGATTCCTTATTGATGGTTTCACTTTTGGATTTCGCCAGATCGTGACAAATCCTCACAGGTCCACTGTCCCAAGAAACCATTCGTCCATCTACAAACATCACAAATTAGTCTCAGAAAAATTAAGTGTTGAATTGAAGCTTGGACGTAAAGCTGGCCCGTTTTCTTCTCCTCCCTGTTCAGACCTGATTTGTTCACTTATGTAGGTAGACTTCCCAAAAAGGAAGCAGGTAAATATCGCCTAATACATGACCTGTCATATCCAGATGACATTTCGTCAGTTAACTTGACTAGACCAAAACATCTTACCAAAGTCAGTTACGATACCATTGAAAATGCCATCACTCTAGTTCAAAAACATGGCCGTCATTACCTTATGTCTAAAGCTGACATTGAGGATGCTTTTCGTTTGATACCCATTCGTCCTGAGGAACAAAATTCTTGGGTTTCACATGAGAAGATCACTTTTATTATGACCATCGCCTTCCCATGGGAGCAGCATCTTCCTGCAAAATTTTTACAGCTTAGCGTCCCTAAGCTATTGTCTTCAGTGGATTATGTCTCACCATTTCAAAGTGTCTGGTATGTCCCACCTGATTGACGATTATTTGTAGCACCTGCTAACTCCAACAAGTGCAGCCAGGATCTTAACAATTTTATATCCCTTTTCAATACCTGGGAATCCCAATCAAGCATTCAAAAACAGTAAGATCTCAGACGGTTATTCCCATATATGGCATAGTGCTAGACTCGGACAAAATGATGGCTCGTTTGCCCCAAGATAAACTAGCTAAATCTCGTGAGATGTTAAGCAAATATCGCCGCAAGCAGAAAATCACGCTTGGAGAGCTCCAATCCATGTTAGGCAACCTAAATTTCTGTTGCTTAACAGTTGTACCTGGGAGGGCATTTTTGCGGCGTCTACAAGATTTGACCATTGGAGTGTCAAAACCCCACTACCATGTCCGCCTCAATGCTGAGGCGCGTGCGGATATAGAGGCATGACTAGGCAATCCACCTCTATACTGATGCAGCATCTGTGCATGGAGGGTTTGGCGCCATCCTTGATAGTTCATGGTTTGCTGGTGATTGGAAGTCTGATACTAAGGATTTGCATATAACAGCCAAAGAGCTTTTTCCCACTGTCCTAGCTTTAGAGATTTGGGGCAAAAAAACTGGCTAACCACAGCATCATTTTCATTACAAGCGTCTAGTCCGTCATTCATAACTCAGCCGTCGTCCATTAGAGAATATCCGCGTCCATAATCCAAAGACCTATTCCATATTCCATATAACAGTATTAGCACCAAATTAAAAAAAATCAATCATAGTATACATAAACATAGGCTTGTTTCCTGCAAGAGAGAAGTGGTCAACAGTTTTCAATGATGCCGGCAAGACATCATGATGTTCCAAAAATATCAAATCCGTATCGCTGATCAGTATTCTTAATCCATAATATTCGTTGTAAAGTCGTCATCTAAAGATTGATGTATCTCAGTCACGCTTTGATTGTGACTGTTCATATGAGTACCATGAGGATCTTGAAGTACATGGGTTCATACGGCCCCTAGCCCCGGGCCAAGCGGAATCAGACACAAGTTACGAAACGTAGCGCCATAGATCTTGCACGCTACGTTCGTATTTTGCTATCAGCATGCGACATGTATCGCCAAATTTGAGAAACTTTGAGTGGAGGCGCTTGGTGGAATAGCCCTGTTTTATAAGTTTCTGCACCAATGTTTTGTGACGTTGATTAAAATCGTCACATTTAACACAGGATCTAGCAAATGCTACTAAGCGAGATATGTATACGCCATATGCAGGTCCCACTTGAATATTACGGTCCAGAAAGGGATAGTTTACGATGTCGAAATTGTAATCATCTCTTTTGTCATAAAATCGACGAGAGATAATGCCCGCTTCATTTTTATAGAGATATAGATCTAAATATGATGTGTCTGTAGGGCTGTCTGTAGTTTCCTTCAAATCCAGTGAAGGTGGATATATATCCTTCACTGCGTCATTTATATAGCGATTATCCACAGCGAGAAGATCGTCTATATAGCGTTTGGTGAATGAGAAGGAACGGGCTTTGAATGGATCGGTTTTTGAAAGCGCCTGTATATAGTCATATTCATAAGAGAACAGATATAGGTCAGCCAGGGGTGCACAATTAGTACCCATTGGAATACCTATATGCTGCTGATATATTGTGTTGCCAAATTTCACATAGATATTTTTAATGAGAAATTCAAGCAACTCTATAAACAAAGAAACATCCCATGAATGATATCTCTTGTATGTAGTAGAGCTAAAGAATGCTTTATGGCTTCCGACATTAATATATCTACGATCAATTTTCTTGAACACAGATACTATTAACGAACTTAGACGGTCAATAAGGTCCTGATGAGGGATCGTAGTATAGAGAGTCGAGAAATCCCATGTGGATACATGTCTGTACGGTATGTGACCTTTAGCATCAAGTTCTTCCGTAAGACATTTTGAGTTTTTCAATATCCACATACATTCAACGCCAGAGTTCTTAGAAGTAGTGGCGCAATACCTTTCCCAAAATGCTTTTACCTCCTGAAGGGCCCTCGTCAATAGGGTTGAAAGAAGCTTGGTGGTGCAGCTTCTAGAACCAGCTATGAATCTAGCTTTGTATGGTGATTTATGCATTTTGGGAGTCCAGTATAGTTTTGGTATGTCGTTATGATTGGTTGGAAGACAAATACCTCTCTCCCTGAGAAACTTTTTGTGATTGTTAAATAAATCTTCCAGGGTAAATGCAGTTTGGGAGTAAGTAGGCGTATTCGATGAAGATATGTCTACACTCAATTCTTTAACCAGTACCTGGTAATAGTAATATTTACATATGAATATTATATTTTTCGGAGCTTTGTCTGCTGGGACTATGACGAATTTACTCTGGAGATTTGCTAGAACTTCTTGCGAATAGAGGTTTCTCAGTACTTGTTTTGCTTGGGGAAGAGAACTTCTGTCAATATGGCGGATTGTTTCAACGACCTTGCTCTTGGTGAGGTCCAGCCAATCAGCGAGTACTGTAGGTTCAACTTTTTCTCGCCTATACCAATCAATAACGTACTGCTCCAATGCCGACATGACTATCTTCTGGTCGGCCTTCAGATTTATTCTTCTTGGCTCTCTATATTTAGGTCCTTTCATCAGGAGTAATTTTAGATCCTTATCACTCACTACATCAAGGTCACCAGTCACAATATGTTTGCATGGTGTATAGATAAAGTTCGACGATTCACAATCACAACTATAGCCTCCTGACGTGTATAAGTTCCAGTCAAACTCCTTGACAGCATTGGACTAATTGAATATTTTGGTGGCTATAGATTTAGTATACTTATATGAAATGCAAGGAGGTTCTGTGAACTTAAAATAGTTTGGTACAGCGTTGCGTACCTCTGGATCATTCAGGATTCGAGGTAAATTAATGATGTCCAGTCCTTTATCTAAGTAGTTGAGTTTCAAGAAAAGCCGATCTTGAGATGTTTCGATTATGTTCACTGGACGATACAACCGAAAATACGCTATATCTTGACATACTTTACTGATTTTTGGTGGTATTATATTTCCTGAAGACGCAGATTGTCCATGACTGACAATGCGGCCCTGGTGAATATTATCAATCAAACATCATCCAAGTCAAAAGTTATAATGAAACTTGTTAGACGACTAGTATTAGCCTCTCATCGTCATAACGTGTATGTTCGTTCAAAGCATATTCCGGGTAGGCATAATGTCTTAGCCGATCACCTGTCTCGTTTCCGTTTCCGGGAGGCGAAATCTCTAGCACCTTGGCTGTCCAACAACCCAGTGGAAATTCCTGCACAGATTTACAACCTATAGTAACACATCTGCTTCGTTCTTCGATTTCTAACAGCACAATCCTCTCCTACCGCCGCATACTTATCCATTTCTTATCCTTCCACAGCAAGAATTACCCAGGTCTTCAAGTTTTCTCAGCCACTCCAATAGTGCTGGCAAATTATGTTGCTTTCCTTTTCACTCGAAATCTCAGTTCTTCCACCATTTATTCCTACATATCTGCCATTAATTTTGTCCACAAACTAGAGGGCTTGGGGATGTCACCAATAACTTTCTCCTTTGTAAAGTTTTGAAGGATGTAAAAAAATCTCAAATCTACACAGGATATTCGGATGCCCAATACTTTGCCAATTCTTAAAAAAACTGGTGAATTCAGTGGATAAGGTATTGCCTGCATATTTTCAGAAATCCATGTTCAAAGCCATGTTTTTGATTGCCATTCATGCTTTCGTCCGTGTTGGGGAATTCACGGTATCTCAAACTAAGAAAATCGAACATGTCCTACAGGTTAAAGACCTTGACTTTCAGGTCAATTCCACTCATGTTATCGGCCTAATATTCTGAAACATTTCAAACACGGTGACATGCACCCTTTGACCATAAGTATTCCATTGTAACGGGACCCAACATTATGTCAAGTTTTGGCTCTTCAGCGTTATTTGAATTTCTCTCAACATGCCTCTGGGCCTCTTTTTCAGTTCATTGACCATACACCGGTCTCTTATGCATACTTTATAAAATTCGTCAAATCTGTCTTGACATTTGTTGGATTATATCCTCATTCATACAAAGGCCACAGCTTTAGGATTGGGGCAGCAACGACAGCTGTGTCACAGGGGGTCCCTGAAGCAGTGGTAAGAAAATTGGGGCGTTGGACGTCAGATGCTTTGAGACATTATATCAGAATTCATATATTCTAAGAAATCAAATAAGAGTCCGTTTCTACAGATTTATAACCTCCCACCTAGATGTTCATGTGTCTTTCCCCACACATGTGGTATTTTTCTTGCAAGAGTCCAGCATTGCCTGCTTTTGCGAACCTGTGTGTCGTGCCTGATTGTGGTTTAAAAAGGGTAATGGATACAGAAGAGATGTCAGCACTGCCTGTTACTGTACACCTTCATTGAATTCATGCTACATATTGCATACGTTATATAGCTTGAATGTCTATGGCTAAATACTGTAGGTATGGAAGGACAGTAGTGCCTGCTTTACATGTCTACACATTTTGTGAAATACGTCTTCACTGGTGTAATATTGATTCTATGTTCTTGTTCTTAATGTTTCTCATTGATTATGTCATTATCTCTTCTTTTTCATAGGCTACCAAAATTTACCAACTTGCTCGATCTCTTGGTACATGCTAGTAATTGCTTTATCTTCATGTATTTCTGTTGGTGTTCCAGTAGTTGTTCCACAGGAGTCCAGCAAAGACTGCTCCCGGTTTTTCGCCTGAACATGTATGTTTACTTATCGATATCCCTTTTTCCCTGCAGCACTTTTATCTCTGAAAGATTGGTCAGAGATATCGGGTGGGGCGTGATAACAGCTTCACACTGTTATCCTTTGTGGCCCTTTTTCTGTCCCCACCTTTGCTGGGTACAAACTTTATTCAAAATTTCTCTCTTTGGGTGCATGTCTTGATCTCGACACTTTATTGGATTATTTCATTGGTATATGCTCCCATTACTTATCGGTCATTATTTCTTGACCTGCTCTGTCATTTATAATAATTGACCTTATCGCAAACTGCTGTGTTTCGTTTTGTATGTATTAGTTAGCAAACTGAGCTTCATCTCTGACCGAACTGGTAGCGCACACAAAAAGAAAATTACGATTTTTACAGCTGTTTTCAAAACTGACCCCATTATCAGGCGCTGCTCTGAATCTAGATAAGAGCTACGCGTGAAAAATAGATCATGTAGCCCCCATAAATGTATCTGTTATTTTCACTGTTTGCTTTCATATTGAATAAAAGTGGTCCATTTTATTGTTATAATAATAATAATAATAATAATAATAAATACTTTATTTAAACTGGGTGGCCCAATTAGCACGCAGGCTAGTCTTCCTTGAGGCCCAGGAAAGTGTTAATAAAATATTAGTATATATAGATATTAACAATAAAATATAATAATAAATTTAACATATAAGATCTAAGCAGCTGAAGCATATCACAAATAAGTCATATTGCACTATTTGACTCATTCTCCATAAATATGATTAAGAATCTTTGGTCTAATTAAATTCATATATTACAAGCTATCAATTAAATGTATTACGTTTGCTTTTAAAAATTTTGACTTAAAACTGTAAACAGATAATGATGTTTTAATTTCATCTGGAATAATATTCCATAACTTGGCTCCAGAGTATTGAAAGCTTTTTCGAAATACTTCAAGCTTAGGTCGTGGTACGACCAAGTCTCCACGACTCCCCGCCCTAGTTCTGTTACTTGTCATAGGGCGAAACAAAGAGGACAGATACTCTGGAGTCATGCCATGGCTTATTTTATACATTAAAACTGCCTTATGAAGCAAAACTCTGTGTGGGATAGTAATCCATCCCAATTCACTAAACATATCCGCCGAAGCGGTCCTAGACGGGGCCCTTAGTATTATCCTTGCCGCTCTCTTCTGTAACTTCAGCAGCCTGTTTATTTGGCCGTGTTCTGCATTGCCCCATACCGTGTCACAATAATCAAAATTAGGCAGAACTAAGGAGTTAAAAAGCATTTTAAGAACGTGTAGAGGTACGAAATCTCTTAACTTCTGTAGAAGGTAGAGTTTTCTCGAAATTTTTCCACATAGCGCATTGATATGAGACCTGAATGTTAAAGTTTCATCGAAAAATACGCCCAGTAATTTAGCCTCTTGAACCCTATTGATCTCTTCACCCCTGATAACAAGAGACACGACTTCATCATCAATGCGTCGCTGTTTAGTTCGTATGATCATGAACACAGTTTTTAGTACATTTAATATAAGTTTGTTATCGTTCATCCAATTGGGCAGACTATTCAAATCAGTCTGCACTCTATTTAAAGCAGTCTGTAGGCATTTATCAGAAAAGTGAATTGTGGTATCGTCCGCAAACATGTTAACCATAATAATATAATATCTTTATCGATTAAATAAGCTCAACACTTCTCTTCCCTTTTATGCATTTTGAGTCATTTTAACTTTCGCTATGACCTCTCACCATCGCAAGGATATTTTGTTCACAACAGTATGCCATATATCGGAGACGTGGAAACAGCTGATTACGCGCGCCAAAGAGCTTGACCCAGTTTCATGAAAACGCTGAAACTGATGTCGCATTATCGATGCGTCTTTTTAAAATTACATCAACGAAGCTGTGCCCAGGCATGGTGAATGAATACCAGATATTTCTCGATGGCATAAACAAAGAGACCGAGTCACCAGTCAAACTCGACAGGACTGTGTTCTCTAAACTGCGATCAATCGACACGGGGAACCGCAAATGGCGAAATCCTCAGCGTTGGTCTTGCATACGGTCATCTCGCTTTTCACACACTGCTAGCCTGTGTTCTTTGGGTTGGTGAGGAAGCGGACATTCGAGAAAACATATTCTCAGCATAATGTAAATATATTATTACGTAAAGGCTTTTTGTATCGTTTTTGACATGCGTGCGTGAAAATAAAAATGCCAAGGCTTGGAGTATCCTGATTTTTGAAGCCCACCATTAAAAATAAATAGGAGAGAAGACTCGGAACAGACAGTTACAATGTTGAAAGAAGCGCGGAACATTGCGGGTCAAGCAGTACTGAAAATTGAGAATGACGTTCCATTGTGATGACGTAATGGAAGAAGTCCGTTGTCGGCGACAGAGTGAGGCTTGTTTTGATTGGTGTAAACAACCCTGATTTGATGTCAAATGCCAATCAAAATATACGTAACAAACATGTAAAGTCGTGATACGAGTTTTGTATCATATAGGTGTATCACATTACTTTTCGTCACTGTGATGTGAGAAGATTATATATTCTGTTCTATAGTTCATTTTAACTTATCTGCCAAAGATATATTAGGTTTACAATATTTTTAAAGATTTCAAGTAGGTATAAGCACAGTTGGACTGGTCATGCAAAAACTGGTCTCCGAACGACGACCGTGGGAAGAATGGCCATTGACAAAATGGTCACGGTCAACTACAACTAACTTGTTTGTGTCAATTTGAAGGTGGTGCGTAGGTTTTCCGCTTCCATTGTCAGATGGACATTTTATCTGTGGCTATTGAATTGAAAGATCATTTTTATAGTGACGATTTTATCCGCTTCCCCAATAGTGACAGATGTTTGCACTCTAGAGTCTGTTGTGCTTCCTGTGCGACGATTTCATCCCTTATTCAAAGAGCTCTTGGAGTTGAATGCAATTTTAACATACGAATTGTCAATCTATCGAATAAAATAAAATATTCATTTATTGTCAATAGTGGAGTTTATAAATCAGCGATAATTCGGGCATACAGACTGCAATCAGACGAAGAGCATAGTGTGAGCTCCGCATGCACAGGAGTTATGAATCTCTAATACCCCCGAGATTTAAGGCGCTCGCAAAGTAATGTTTTGTTAATCAAATATTCTGGAACAATAAGGAAATAAAAAAACTTCCGGTATATACTCTACATAGTATAATGGAATAGGCTTTAAACAAATAATTCGCTCTCCCATCAGACGCAACATTCTACAAGACACAAGGTTGGTATAGTTCAAATCCTCATATTATTATTATTTCGCCATGCAGTGAAGATTTTGTAAAATTCCATCATTCTATATATCCACAGCGATGTATATAAATCTTCTCATAAGACAATCATCTGGGATCGCTGATCCAAATATCTGTGTAGTACAAGAACTACAACTGCTAACTGCACATTTATTGGTCATGGTCGTGTAGAAGTCACACGATGCCACCATCTAGAGTGTGTTCAGAACTTTGTTATAAGATGTTAACCTTAAATGTTACATAGTTGTTGACCCTCTGGAATTTACCTCTTCATATGTGCTGACACCAAAGATCATTTCCCAAGAGTTGTGTCGCCGTGATGTTGGCTGGGACGAAGAAATAAGTGGCATGGATCTCGAAAGATGACAACGGTTGGTGATCCAGCTTTCACGACTAGAAGAGATTCAGCTAAAGCAATGCTATAAGCCTACGGATTTCGGAACAGTTGTTTCCTGTGAGGTCCACAATCTTCTGTAATGCTAGCGACATCGCTATGGCACGGTGAGCTATCTCCGCCTGAGCGATGATTGCGCATACTTGATGGAGAAATTGAGAGTAGCTCCATTAAAAAACCCCACAAATCATTAAATGGAGGTAAAGGCAGTGGTAGTTGCTGTGCTTGTGAAGAATCCTTGAGAAAAAGCTGAAGTACCCAACTGACAATGTGTTATTTTTAGACAGACAGCCAGTCTGTACAAAAGCACAGGGCGAGCGAAACCACCTGTTTCCAGATTTTTGTGGCGAATCGAGTAACAGTCATCCGATATGCGTCATCAGTGCAGGTGTGGAACTATGTCGATAGCAATAGACGTTAGTCCGGCACGCCCAGCACCAAACTTTCTCTCACGAATTAAAGATCATTGAAAACAGAGATCATGGAAAGGCGTTCGACAAGAAAATCGTATCCAGTACACTGAACAAGTTGGGCTCCTTCTTGGAAGAAGGACTTGCGTTTTAGTGAACCCCTTAATCTGCGCCGATTCCTCATAATGCTAACCATCCCGTTTTGCTGCCCAAAGATTATGTGATTTTGAGACTGATCATTCATGATTGTCAAAAGAGAGTCGGTCATGAACGGATGAACTCGATGTTTGCCTTACTGAGAAAAACATTTAGAATTTTGAGTCAAATATATCATCATGAAGAGACTGATGTAAAAGAGTTTCACATTCCGGAAATGCAGTACTCATGTGGGAGAACAGAAGATTGAAGAGAGAGCAACCTGATGAACCACCATTCAGTCGTGTTGGTATTGATTTATTTGGTCCTATCTGTGAAACGGGGTCGTGTTTTAGAGAAATGGTTTGGAGTCATATTTACGTGTTTGGCTATACGTGCAGCCTAGCTTAAAGTCGCTTCTTGAACACGGACCCATGCTTAAATGCAATGAGATGATTCATTCAAGGAACTGTGAAATTCTTCTGAACAGACAACGGAAGTAACTTCGTAGCCAGTGAGCGTAACCACGGGGAGGAAATAACCAAGGGGAACAAAAGCTAGATACACAATGAACGTTACTTGGGAGTTTAATCCTCTGGCTCGACCTCACTTTGGCCGCGTCTGGGAAAGGATAATCCGTTCCGTCAGAAAAAAAATCCTTACTCAAAGTACTCAAGTCCTTCTGGAATATTGCTATCCAAAGATGAGTAGTTAACAATGTCAAAATTGTAATCGTCTCTCGAGTCGATGTGAGAGAAATCCCTGGTCATTGTTCTCACGACCAATCACCATTATCCTCATTTCTCAGATTTCCCTGGAAATTGGGCCGATTATGACCAATTGTTCTGTTTTTCTCGGGTGGGGTGGGGGGAGGGGGTTCCAGAAAATTTGAAGCAATTTTAAAGTTGATAGCTAGGGTGCCAATTTTCACTGCATAACTGCCTAGGTTGGTGTGAAAGATTATTCGGCTATGGTAGTGTACGAAGAGTCGACTGGATAACCCCAGAGTGACTGTGACAACGTACACCAAACTGTCGTACACCAAGTTTTCGAGCAGACGGCCTGCTCGCTAAGATCCACTATCCCTCGCTCTGCCGACGCACCGCGCGTACAGCACGTATAGCACGCTAATCTGGTGTACGTTCTCCATATTCGAAATTGGTCCATATTCGACGTGAAAGAATTTGCGACTTGAAAAACTTTTGACAAATGTTGCAGGTGATAATGATGTGCAGTTAAACCGAACAATTAAAATCTCACTACTACCACTTTAGTGGTCCCCAAATTGAATGTAATTAAGTTACCCGAAGAAAAAAGTATGTATCCAACTACAGTCGTTTATACCTAAACTTGTCACTTGATATATCACGCGGTATTGTTTTCAGCCCTGACCCGTATGTGAGCTAGTCACGGCAATATGGCGGCTTATGCGGTAACGAAACTGGATTCAAGATACCAAAATGGTTATATCGTAAACATTATCGAACGAATTTCCTTGAAACGGCTCAGTGACGAATCCGTGGCCGGGTCGACCCAAGTTTACGACATGTTACAATCTACAGCGCTCGGCCGCTGGCTTCCAAATCAGCGTGTGTATTCTATAGCACCCTCAGCGGAACGTCACTCGGCATTGACGTCGTTTAGCTCCTCCACCGGCTAAATTAATTTTCCGATATCTGGACGTCCCTGTTCAGTAGGTTCAATCGACCCACACTCTGATACTCGTCCTGTCGAGGTATAGGCATCTTCATTTTATCAAGCCAATTTCTACGTTCCCACTTCGAACTTTCCTTGATATAGCTGCCCCCTTTCAATGTTCAAAGAACTTATAGACACGAGACGTCACTGACATCGAAACCATTTTAAATTCGAAATGTGTCATAGAAGAGCGTTATTGATTGGCTGACCTAAATGTTGGACAACACAACCAACATATTAGGAGGAATAACCCCACTACTTGAAGGTGGTGTCACTCAACACACAATCGGCGTGTAGATTCTGATTGGTTCGTCTCGTTCGTAGGTGAAATTTACACCTCGGATTTTGAATACTGAATGTGGTCAGATAAATCAAGGCAGGATCGAAGTGGGAACGTAGAAATTGGCTTGATGAAATGAAGATGGGGTATAGGATGAACCACACGTGTGAATAGATAATGACAGTTGTACTCTACAAGATTGGCTTTACCTGTTTGCACGAAATGGTGCCTTTCTGAGTGTCCGACCAAGACACCACACGCACAAACTCCTGCATGAACAAATATTAACAAGTGTTTATTACGGATCAGGAAACCACGCACCATTGGTACAGAGCAAATGCATAGAAGGGGCGTGTATACCTGAGGTGAAATTATAGACCGAGTCACACTGAGACGAACAAACACATTAATCATACTCTCAGCAGGGAAAGTTACAGGATCAAGTAATTAACGGGAGTATCTTCAAGAAAGTTTTCAAGCCTCAAGAAGATTTAATGTTTTTGTCCTCCGCCACGAAGTTCGGACGTCCGTCCGTCCGTCCCACATCTTGTGAACACGATATCTCGAGAACAATTTGACCAATCGACTTCAAACCTGGGAAGGTTCTTCACATCAGTTAAACGGCCATTGGTATTGATTTTCACTGAGGTACATAATCCACATTAGATTCTGTCCGTCCCACATCTTGTGAATGCGGTATCTCGAGAACAATTCAACCAATCGACCTCGAACTTGAGAAGGTGCTTCTCATCAGTTAAACGGCCATTGGTATTGATTTTCACTGAGGTATGTAATCCAAGATGGCTGCCATTGATCATATTATATTCCATCCTTCCCACATCTTGTGAACGCGATATCTCGAGAACAATTCGACCAATCGACTTCAAACTTGGGAAACTTCTTCACATCAGTTAGACGGCCATTGGTATTGATTTTCACTGAGGTACATAATCCATATTAGATTCTGTCCGTCCCACATCTTGTGAATGCGGTATCTCGAGAACAATTCAACCTATCGACCTCGAACTTGAGAAGGTGCTTCTCATCAGTTAAACGGCCATTGGTATTGATTTTCACTGAGGTATGTAATCCAAGATGGCTGCCATTGATCATATTAGATTCCATCCTTCCCACATCTTGTGAACGCGATATCTCGAGAACAATTCGACCAATCGACTTCAAACTTGGGAAACTTCTTCACATCAGTTAGACGGCCATTGGTATTGATTTTCACTAAGGTACGTACTCCAAGATGGCTGCCATTGACCATATTGGATTCTGTCCGTCCCACATTTTGTGAACGCGATATCTCAAGAACAATTCGACCAATCGACATCAAGCTTGAGAAGGTGCTTCACATCCGTTCGACGGTCATTGGTATTGATTTTCACTGAGGTATGTAATCCAAGATGGCTGCCATTGACCATATTGGATTCTGTCAGTCCCACATCTTGTGAACGCGATATCTCGAAAACAATTCAACCAATCGACTTCAAACTTGGGAAGGTTCTTCACATCAGTTAGACGACCATTGGTATTGATTTTCACTGAGGTACGTAATACAAGATGGCTGCCAATGACCATATTGGATTCTGTCCGTCCCACATCTTGTAAACGCGATATCTCGAGAACAATTCAGCCAATCGACTTCAAACTTGAGAAGGTTCTTCACATCAGTTAAACGGCCATTGGTATTGATTTTCACTGAGCTACATAATCCAAGATGGCTGCCATTGACCATATTAGATTCCATCCGTCCCACATCTTGTGAATGCGGTATCTCAAGAACAATTCGATCAATCGACATCAAACTTGAGAAGGTGCTTCACATCAATTCGACGGCCATTGGTATTGATTTTCACTGAGGTATGTAATCCAAGATGGCTGCCATTGACCATATTAGATTTTGTCAGTCCCACATCTTGTGAACGCGATATCTCGAGAACATTTCAACCATTCGACTTCAAACTTGGGAAGGGTCTTCACATCACTTAGGCGACCATTGGTATTCATTTTCACTGAGGTACGTAATCCAAGATGGCTGCCATTAACCATATTGGATTGTGTCCGTCTCATATCTTGTGAACGCGATATCTCGAGAACAATTCAACCAATCGACTTCAAACTTGAGAAGGTGCGTAATCCAAGATGGCTGCCATTGACCATATTGGATTCCATCCGTCCCACTTCTTGTGAACACGATATCTCGAGAACAATTTGACCAATCGACTTCAAACCTGGGAAGGTTCTTCACATCAGTTAAACGGCCATTGGTATTGATTTTCACTGAGGTACATAATCCATATTAGATTCTGTCCGTCCCACATCTTGTGAATGCGGTATCTCGAGAACAATTCATCCAATCGACCTCGAACTTGAGAAGGTGCTTCTCATCAGTTAATCGGCCATTGGTATTGATTTTCACTGAGGTATGTAATCCAAGATGGCTGCCATTGATCATATTAGATTCCATCCGTCCCACATCTTGTGAACGCGATATCTCGAGAACAATTCGACCAATCGACTTCAAACTTGGGAAACTTCTTCACATCAGTTAGACGGCTATTGATTTTCACTGAGGTACGTAATACAAGATGGCTGCCATTGACCATATTGGATTCTGTCCGTCCCACATTTTGTGAACGCGATATCTCAAGAACAATTCGACCAATCGACATCAAGCTTGAGAAGGTGCTTCACATCCGTTCGACGGTCATTGGTATTGATTTTCACTGAGGTATGTAATCCAAGATGGCTGCCATTGACCATATTGGATTCTGTCAGTCCCACATCTTGTAAACGCGATATCTCGAGAACAATTCAACCAATCGACTTCAAACTTGAGAAGGTTCTTCACATCAGTTAAACGGCCATTGGTATTGATTTTCACTGAGCTACATAATCCAAGATGGCTGCCATTGACCATATTAGATTCCATCCGTCCCACATCTTGTGAATGCGGTATCTCAAGAACAATTCGATCAATCGACATCAAACTTGAGAAGGTGCTTCACATCAATTCGACGGTCATTGGTATTGATTTTCACTGAGGTACGTAATCCAGGATGGCTGCCATTAACCATATTGGATTGTGTCCGTCTCACATCTTGTGAACACGATATCTCGAGAACAATTCGACCAATCGACTTCAAACTTGGGAAGGTTCTTCATATCAGTTAAACGGCCTTTGGTATTGATTATCATTGAGGTGCATAATCCAAGATGGCTGCCATTGACCATCTTGTATTCCGTCCATCCCGCATCTTGTGAACGCGGTATCGCGAGAACAATTCTCCCAATTGACTTCAAACTTGAGAAAGTGCTTCACATCAGTGAGACGGCCATTGGTATTGATTTTCATTGAGGTAGTATATAATCCAAGATGACTGCCATTGACCAACTTGGATTTCATTCACCCATATTGTACCCATCTGTGTTGTGAACGCAATATCTTGATCTATTCCACCCATCGATTTATAAACCTCACCATCCACAAATCCATATACAACTACAGACTTACATTCCAGTATTACACTACCCAGTACTGCTTCCCAAACGTCCTCAACTTGTCTCAACAATTCCAGATAAACATTTCTTTCCACATACACATATCCACATTCCAAATTATATTTAAGAAGATATTGGAAGCGTATATGGTGTACGCTCTTAAACAAGCTACTTGGCGGAGGACCTGCTAGCTACTCAGCTTGTTATTTTTGCCACCAACGAGATGAAATTCCGTGTTGCTTGACAATAAGATAGGACTTACTGGTCCATTGAGGAGAGATCGTCTTGTCCGTGAAATAACACTGTAAGATTACAATGATTTGTTGTTTAGTGTGCTTATCATAAGGGACGTACGCATGATTTTTACATGCACATAGCTACACACAAAATGTATCAATTAGAGAGCATTGCCAGTACCGATAAGTTAAGAGCATAGAGCGTTGGGGATTATTGTTGAGCGCCCATGCTCTGATTCCTCTTAACCCCGCCTGTGAAGGCATTATGGATGGCGAACGAGCAACAATTCATCGTATTCGCATGAACAATCATAAGCAAAACGTGTGCGTATTAGCTCTATACATTTGCAGTAAAGTAATCCACAAGAATGCGCAATAACGGCTCCTAAAGCTCAGAAAGATTTGAACCACACAGCTGTATGTGCTGGGATTTTGAATGCAAGTATAAGCAGCAAGAGAATGTGTATAAGTATGGCGAAATTATACTGATATCCTCACAGTATCGGTTTAGGAGCCCCTAAGCTCTCAATCGCAATTTTACCGATAACAAAGATATATTTTCCAAGCAATACCTAAACGTTTTATAACTCAAAGTACCCGCGATAATACTCCACCATAACCTGTTCAAGTAAGCCGAAATTTCTGTGAGAAAGCTTCAATGTTTCATGGCCAGCAATCACTTGATCGTAGGTCATATATTTGGGGCAGTGTCTTTTCCATCATCCGGACATAGTCTTCGTTGGCCATTTCACTCCATAATTTCCGCTCTTCAATATCTTTATGATATTTCTCCGTTAGACCTGCCGAACAATTCTATTTCCACAGAAATGCGTTTCCTTCGCTGTCACTGTCATCGCCTGAAGCGTATTTCATTTTACGGGAATCAGATTGACCTTTTCCTCGTTGAAAATTGCCGTAACTGCTGTCTTCAAACCACAGTGGATCAGTGTTCGTATATAATACATCTCCAGCTTGCGCATCGCATTCCATCTCTTTAGGCTTCTCAAACGAGAGAGGGTAGTACAATACTGGGTTCCGAGTAGAAGCTACATAGGCATAGTGGGGATCGACAGCTGCTGATTCGTAACTCTTGAAGTTTTCACATCAAGAGGATAGGGCGACAGTTGTTGTTGGTTCGTGTTATTTCAGAACCAATCTTGTACGAGTTTATTTCGTGGAATTACATGGGTAACCAGTCTCTTCTCCTTCACTGTATGAGGTTTCAGATCCACGAACAGGTAACCACAGGACTTGGTCGCCGCATCTTGAGTCGTATCTCGACGATAGATCATTCCTCGCCCAAGCTTGTATTTGTTGTCTGTTAATTAGATTGGTGAACAACACGAAGTATTGACAGTTTAAGGCGGTATCACGAGAGGCTTTGCCCCGAGGGAAGAGATTCTGGGCTAAATAGATGACGATTAGATTCCTGTGACGTGAGCCTTTGACCAACAGATCGGCTATTGTTACCTCCCCGTTTACAACACCCATGAAATCGTTCAGGACGACGACGTTGGTCTGCATCGGATCAAAGTAATACGTCTCCTCGATATCATGGGAAATGCCGGGAATGAATCTCACGATTTTTAGTAGTGTATCATCATAGGCTGTCTACCATTGACTATACGCTCTGGGGAAGGGTCTGCATGACCTTCCTTCAAAACTTTCATTACCCACGACGTTTTCGCAAAACCCGTCGGGTCGTTCACCGTCATCGTATAGGGATGATATAATACTCTTGTTCGAGACGTAAGCATATTATTATTATTAGAAGTATTATTATGGCTTTCGTCTCCTCTGACACCCGTCGAATAATCAAGGCTCGCCGATGTATGTTATGTTTATACAAGAGCTCGGAGGTCGGACACCTCGGAGCTCGACGATGGGACAGTTGAGATCTTCGAGTTCTCAACTGTTCCATCCCTGAGCTCCGAGCTATCTACTGTTCCATCTCTGAGCCCGTCTGTCCCATCTCCAACCAAGTTATTCCGAGAATCGATCACAGAACATGGCTCCTTCTCGCAAGCTCAGCATTCTCGTATCCACTAATGACGACCTAAGCACTACTTGTCTGCTGAAATTATTGTGGCTCCCAGAAAGTTGAGCTGGCAGTTTTCGACGGGCAAAAGGTGCCTCTACCCATGCCACGGGTTGGCGCATTGGCAAAAAGATGCGGCGTCATGTGACTCACGACTTGCGCCGGATGACTACCCTCTTCGAAAGAAAGCCGAGAACTCCGCCTGTGAAGAATCATGTGAACGAATGGTGTTCCACCATCAGTCCTTGTGGTGAGTTTCTGTAATGGGGAATTGACATTACCTGAAAGATTACCTTCCAGTATAGACTGATAGCGGCGATGCGAAATTATCCGCTCTACCAGGTCGTGGACGTTTTTATCGACGTTAAAAGCATAATAATCCATGACCGCCAGTATTAGCAAACCAAACTGACGTGCACTGAACTCTTGGAAATCCCCCCGCCCCAAGTTGACATCCTGCCTATATTAAGATGGGCACAGCCCAAGTCAGAATCACCAGTCAGAAATTTTCATCGAAAGTAGGTCAGCTCAGAACTTGCTGGTAACAGTCCCCTAATGCACCTTCATGCAAAAAAATCAAGGTTCTAATGTAAACGGTTCTCCTTATTTTGCTGACGAAAGGATTCGGATGGACTCACTCACTCACTGACTACCGGACAATTTGCAGATGGTAGCCTACTTCGTAGGAATATGTCACAAACGACGCCTCATACATGAATCATGATTGATTCTTGCAAGACTTCGAAAGCTTGATATTTTGTCGGACTCTTATAAACTCTTCAATATGTAACATCTTCAAACCTCATTGATAGTTTTGTATGAACTGATCTCGCCTTTCTACATGAACTTAAAATAGGGGATTTCAATTTTTTAACTGAAGCACGGTAAGTTACTATAGGAAATATAGCAAACCATGTCACGATGTCATGAAGTCTATAGAGTAACTTTCTCCCACAGGCCGTGCGCTACCTTATCGGAGCTGGTGACGTCAGGCAAAAAATCAATTTCCATATTACAATGGTCAGTTTCACATGAAAGATACGGTCCTACGATATAGTACCTTTGCCATATGTCAGCCGCCTTGTAATTGGGTGCAAAAATGTCTTTTGGCACTCCGCGCAGAACTATTCTGACATATGACTGCGCGGGGAGCGGCCTAAAACTGACGAGATTTCCTAAAGTGTTATTTTTCCTGGATCCCGAATCAGGCAGCACTATAGGACTTCATTCACCGCAGCCTAAGCATGTTTTGCAAACAGCAGTATAGGCCTGAACGAGTCCATAATTAGTTATCGAAAAATAATTCACCTTGTCAAGGGCCAAAACACCGTTTTTTAATCGAAATCAAGGGTTCATTCACATCTGGTGCAGGGTGATATCAATTACCATTATATCGAGTATGTGCGATAAAGAAGATTGGCCTGGTAAAATGTACGTTTGTGAAATGATGTTCTGGTCCTCGGCTAGCTGCATGAATATTTGACATCTAGCACTGATGGATAAACAAGACAAATAGGGAGATTAATCCATGCCTTGAATTTGTACAATGGCTTTTCCTTTCTCCTCATTCCTGCAATTGCAACGTTCATGGTATGCTTGTACAGTGTGCTTTTATTGACAATACAACACGGTCAAGGGGAAACAAGTTGTACCTACACGAAGTAGGGTAGGCATTAGGACTCTGACGCGAACTCAACTCTTGGAAATCCCCACCCCAAGTTGAAATCCTGCCTATATTAAGATGGGCACTGCCCAAGTCATAATCTCCAGAGATTTTCATCAAAAATCACCAGAATTTTCATCAAAAGTAGGTCAGCTCAGAACTTGCTGGTAACAGTCCCCTAATGCACCTTCATGCCAAAAATCAAGGTTCTAATGTCAACGGTTCTCCTTATTTTGCCGAGGAAAGGATTCGGATGGACTGAACTCACTCACTCACTGACTCATTACCGGACAATTTGCAAATGAGAGCCTACTTCGTATAGGAATATACACACCTGTGAAATAGCACGAGTCAAGGGTATATCGACATGCTATGCTGTGATTTCGTGAAAATGTGTGATATAATAATTCAAAACACGTACGTCAACGTATAGCGAAAAATATTTATACAATGGGCATTGACTGATTTTTAATTGTACTTGAAAGTTTAACAGTTGGATTTATTAACGGATACGCCATTTTTATGTCTTTATTAAAGAATAGGGGCCTATATCATTGTTTATTACTTTATGTTTGAATGTTACCTATTTTGCGTGTGGTATTTTTCATGAGTGCTAATATTACAGAGCACGTGCGCTCCGGTACCGGTACCATTCAGATCATTGGGTCAATGGTCTAAAGTTCGTTTATACATATATCAGACTTAAGGCCAACGTTAATTACAGGGCTCAGATCCCACATTCAATATTCAGCCGTACTCCACAATAAGAATATCCGCCTCATTAACTGCAAGTCTTCTTTCTAACGACAAGTAGCATGAATTCTAAGTATGCTTGAATTGTTTCAAGAAAAAGAGGATTTTCGGCGGTAGAAGATAGGAGCGGTCAAGATAGAAGCCATGACTGCAAGACATCAAGATGTTCTTTAAATAAAACCCGTATCACTGACTAGTATTCTTTATCCAAATGAAACAATATGTACCTCAGTATCTTCATTTGAACACAATGGACATGTAGCGAAATTAGAAATTAGACAGCACCCTGCAGAGGTCCTGCACGCTAAGCCGTATTTTTGCCGTCAGTGTATAAATTATATTTTTCGCCGAATCTGAGAAACTTTGAATGAAGGCATTTGATAGTATAACATTGTAAGTTTATACAATAATGTTCTATGGCGTTGATTAAAATCGTCACAACTTGCACGTAAGGTATAGATCCAAATCTGGACTTCCTTCAAATCCAGATAAGGAGGTGGGAAATATATTGTTCACAGCGTCGCTAAGTAGAGATTAAACGGGTATTGAAATGATTATTTTTGGACGATTTCTGCATAGAGGTGTGTTCACATGACGAGACAGTGTAAATCTGTTGGGAAGTGGTGGAGTCATGATAGATTCTGAAGTGTTTTTCTGTACCGGCCTTTGACGATAGCTTATGACGCCCTTAATTTCATTTCTCGGTCACAAACATGCGATAAGCAGATCATTGACCAAAGCTTTACACTCACGAGAGATTTATTACACACAAAATGCACACGTACTCGTATGTATTTGAAAGTACTCTGAGGATCAATTCCTGGGACGGAATATCTGAAAGATGAAGACTATATCTTCCAGATATCCTGTCCCAGGATTTGATACTCAAAGTAACTGGAAAGTAGTCGGGCTTCATGTCCGTTCAGCTATTAATCTAGGGGACAAATCCTGGAATTTGTGGTGCCACTCTGGCAACGAATTTTTGATGGTTAGACCTATTAGTGGACACATTGGGGCGTTGGAAAATGCCTCTTGCCAGCTGCAAGTCTCTTTTATTACCCACTTACGGTACTACGCACTGGCAACATTTGAAGTATCCATCCTGTACTGAAAAGTCGCAAAAATTCATCTAACAAATAAAACGACTATTGATTATGCTAATACGGAAGAATATTTACAATAATTGTCACATACGTGCTATTAATATGTGTTTTCTAAGCGGATATACTCTTTACCTTGTGTGTGATGAAATATATGTAGCGGGATTAAAAATGTCCCAAAAATTGATACATTTTACATACAGTTTTAGGCTTTTTGTATACTGCTGAGACAAAACATATAAACGGCATCATCTCAATCAAGTCATGATTTGTCTGACAAAGCCGAGTCATGAGAGATATTTTATTAGCCAGAACGAAAACTAACCATTTTATTCATAGGCTTTCCGAAATAGCATTCGTGACCTCATAACCTCTCCGAACATGCCCATATTCGAACGAATTAATCACCAGGCAATGTGTCGTATATTTCATCTCCTTCTAGTTGTTTGAAATCAGATGTTCGCATCCATGGAGAAGGGGATAACTGCAGCGCCGCAGCCGGTGCGTCTGGCAGTAGCGGTGCGTCTCCCAGGAGTGCGCCTCCCAGTAATCAAGGGACACAACTCTGCACAGTACTTTTCGCCTATTCAAACTGCGACCATAATATTTACACAGCTGTAACATAAAATAGGATCATTTTTTTCAAATGCCATAAGTTAGCGTGCTGTTGTTGTTTTTCTATTTGCTTATTGTAATTTCCAGTAACACATAAATGGCACACAATACATGTATTTAGCGCGAATTATTTTCTCAATAATTTATCATTGTATTGCTGCACACACAAATCTCGGTGCGTCTCGCAGTAATGCCGTGTGTTGAGCCCGAATTATTTTCCCAATAATTTATCATTGTATTGCTGCACACACAAATCTCGGTGCGTCTCGCAGTAATGCCGTGTGTTGAGCATTGTGTTGCTGCAGACACAAATCTCGGTGCGTCTCCCAGTAATGCCTTATGTCGGGCAGTATATGGCTGCAGGCAGAAATCTCGGTGCGTCTCCCAGTAATGCCGTGTGTGGAGCATTGTATTGCTGCAGAGACAAATCTCGGTGCGTCTCGCAGTAATGCCGTGTGTGGAGCATTGTATTGCTGCAGAGACGAATCTCGGTGCGTCTCCCAGTAATGCCGTGTGTGGAGCATTGTATTGCTGCAGACACAAATCACGGTGCGTCTCCCAGTAATGTCGTGTGCTTAGCATTGTATTGCTGCAGAGACGAATCTCGGTGCGTCTCCCAGTAATGCCGTGTGTGGAGCATTGTATTGCTGCAGACACAAATCTCGGTGCGTCTCCCAGTAATGCCGTGTGTTGGGCATTGTATTGCTGCAGTGAAAAATCTCGGTGCGTCTCACAGTAATGCCGTCTGTGGGGCACTATATGGCTGCAGGCAGAAATCTCGGTGCGTCTCCCAGTAATACCGTGTGTTGAGCACTGTGTTGCTGCAGACACAAATCTCGGTGCGTCTCCCAGTAATGCCGTGTGTGGAGCATTGTATTGCTGCAGACACAAATCTCGGTGCGTCTCCCAGTAATGCCGTGTGTTGAGCATTGTGTTGCTGCAGACACAAATTTCAGTGCGTCTCCCAGTAATACCGTGTGTGGAGCATTGTATTGCTGCAGAGACCAATCTTGGTGCGTCTCCCAGTAATGCCGTGTGTGGAGCATTGTGTTGCTGCAGACACAAATCTCGGTGCGTCTCCCAGTAATGCCGTGTGTGGAGCAATGTATTGCTGCAGATACCAATCTTGGTGCGTCTCCCAGTAATGCCGTATGTCGGGCAGTATATGGCTGCAGACAGAAATCTCGGTGCGCCTCCCAGTAATGCCGTGTGTTGAGCATTGTATTGCTGCAGACACAAATCCCGGTGCGTCTCCCAGTAATGCCGTGTGTTTAGCATTGTATTGCTGCAGACACGAATCTCGGAGCGTCTCCCAGTAATGCCGTGTGTGGAGCATTGTATTGCTGCAGAGACAAATCTCGGTGCGTCTCCCAGTAATGCCGTGTGTGGAGCATTGTATTGCTGTAGAGACGAATCTCGGTGCGTCTCCCAGTAATGCCGTGTGTTTAGCATTGTATTGCTGCAGATACGAATCTCGGTGCGTCTCCCAGTAATGCCGTGTGTTGAGCATTGTGTTGCTGCAGAGACAAATCTCGGTGCGTCTCCCAGTAATGCCGTGTGTTGGGCATCGTATTGCTGCAGAGAAAAATCTCGGTGCGTCTCCCAGTAATGCCGTGTGTAGGGCATTGTATTGCTGCAGATACGAATCTCGGTGCGTCTCCCAGTAATGCCGTGTATGGAGCATTGTATTGCTGCAGATACCAATCTTGGTGCGTCTCCCAGTAATGCCGTATGTCGGGCAGTATATAGCTGCAGGCAGAAATGTCGGTGCGTCTCCCAGTAATGCCATATGTGGAGCATTGTATTACTGCAGACACAAATGCCGGTGCGTCTCCCAGTAATGCCGTGTGTTTAGCATTGTATTGCTGCAGATACGAATCTCGGTGCGTCTCCCAGTAATGCCGTGTGTTGAGCATTGTGTTGCTGCAGACACAAATCTCGGTGCGTCTCCCAGTAATGCCGTGTGTTTAGCATTGTATTGCTGCAGATACGAATCTCGGTGCGTCTCCCAGTAATGCCGTGTGTGGAGCATTGTATTGCTGCAGACACAAATCCCGGTGCGTCTCCCAGTAATGCCGTGTGTTTAGCATTGTATTGCTGCAGATACCAATCTTGGTGCGTCTCCCAGTAATGCCGTATGTCGGGCAGTATATGGCTGCAGACACAAATCTCGGTGCGTCTCCCAGTAATGCCGTGTGTTGGGCATTGTATTGCTGCAGAGAAAAATCTCGGTGCGTCTCGCAGTAATGCCGTCTGTGGGGCACTATATGGCTGCAGGCAGAAATCTCGGTGCGTCTCCAGTAATGCCGTGTGTTGAGGATTGTGTTGCTGCAGACGCAAATCTCGGTGCGTCTCCCAGTAATGCCGTGTGTGTAGCATTGTATTGCTGCAGAGACGAATCTCGGTGCGTCTCCCAGTAATGCCGTGTGTGGAGCATTGTATTGCTGCAGAGACAACCTCGGTGCGTCTCCCAGTAATGCCGTGTGTGGAGCATTGTATTGCTGCAGACGAATCTCTGGTGCGTCTCCAGTAATGCCGTGTGTTTAGCATTGTATTGCTGCAGATACGAATCTCGGTGCGTCTCCCAGTAATGCCGTGTGGAGCATTGTATTGCTGCAGACACAAATCCCGGTGCGTCTCCCAGTAATGCCGTGTGTTTAGCATTGTGGGCCGTTGCAAAGACGAATCTCGGTGCGTCTCCCAGTAATGCCGTGTGTGGAGCATTGTATTGCTGCAGACACCAATCTCGGTGCGTCTCCCAGTAATGCCGTGTGTTGAGCATTGTGTTGCTGCAGACACAAATCTCGGTGCGCCTCCCAGTAATGCCGTGTGTTTAGCATTGTATTGCTGCAGAGACGAATCTCGGTGCGTCTCCCAGTAATGCCGTGTGTGGAGCATTGTATTGCTGCAGACACAAATCTCGTTGTGTCTCCCAGTAATGCCTTATGTCGGGCAGTATATGGCTGCAGGCAGAAATCTCGGTGCGTCTCCCAGTAATGCCGTGGGTGGGGCACTATATGGCTGCAGGCAGAAATCTCGGTGCGTCTCCCAGTAATGCCGTGTGTGGAGCATTGTATTGCTGCAGAGACGAATCTCGGTGCGTCTCCCAGTAATGCCGTGTGTGTAGCATTATATTGCTGCAGACACAAATCTCGGTGCGTCTCCCAGTAATGCCGTGTGTTTAGCATTGTATTGCTGCAGAGACGAATCTCGGTGCGTCTCCCAGTAATGCCGTGTGTGGAGCATTGTATTGCTGCAGACTCAAATATCGGTGCGTCTCCCAGTAATGCCGAGTGTTGGGCATTGTATTGCTGCAGAGAAAAATCTCGGTGCGTCTCACAGTAATGCCGTCTGTGGGGCACTATATGCCTGCAGGCAGAAATCTCGGTGCGTCTCCCAGTAATACCGTGTGTTGAGCATTGTGTTGCTGCAGACACAAATCGTCAACACACGGCATTACTGGGAGACGCACCGAGATTTCTGTCTGCAGCAATATACTGCCCGACATACGGCGTTACTGGGAGACGCACCAAGATTGGTATCTGCAGCAATACAATTCTCCACACACGGCATTACTGGGAGACGCACCGAGATTCGTCTCTGCAGCAATACAATGCCCAACACACGGCATTACTGGGAGATGCACCGAGATTTGTGTCTGCAGCAACACAATGCTCAACACACGGCATTACTGGGAGACGCACAGACATTCGTCTCTGCAGCAATACAATGCTAAACACACGGCATTACTGGGAGACGCACCGGGATTTGTGTCTGCAGCAATACAATGCTCCACATATGGCATTACTGGGAGACGCACCGACATTTCTGCCTGCAGCCATATAGTGCCCCACAGACGGGATTACTGCGAGACGCACCGAGATTTTTCTCTGCAGCAATACAATGCCCAACACACGGCATTACTGGGAGACGCACCGATATTTGTCTCTGCAGCAATACAATGCTACACACACGGCATTACTGGGAGACGCACCGAGATTCGTATCTGCAGCAATACAATGCTAAGCACACGGCATTACTGGGAGACGCACCGGGATTTGTGTCTGCAGCAATACAATGCTAAACATACGGCATTACTGGGAGACGCACCGAAATTTCTGTTTGCAGCTATATACTGCCCGACATACGGCATTACTGGGAGACGCACCAAGATTGGTATCTGCAGCAATACAATGCTCCACACACGGCATTACTGGGAGACGCACCGAGATTTGTGTCTGCAGCAACACAATCCTCAACACACGGCATTACTGGGAGACGCACCGAGATTTCGGCCTGCAGCCATATAGTGCCCCACAGACGGCATTACTGCGAGACGCACCGAGATTGGTCTCTGCAGCAATACAATGCCCAAAAGACGGCATTACTGGGAGACGCACCGAGATTTGTTTCTGCAGCAACACAATGCTCAACCCACGGCATTACTGGGAGACGCACCGAGATTCGTCTGTGCAGCAATACAATGCTAAACACACGGCATTACTGGGAGACGCACCGGGATTTGTGTCTGCAGCAATACAATGCTCCACATATGGCATTACTGGGAGACCCACCGAGATTTCTGGCTGCAGCCATATAGTGCCTCACAGATGGCATTACTGGGAGACGCACCGAGATTTGTGT